>JAUOZQ010000223.1:0-72302 GCA_030710315.1 Anomotaenia brevis
AAAGATCACCACAAAGTAGGGGTTTCTCACTTGAAATTTTTTGATTTACCTAATATTTGTTCGACTTGCACTAGTAGGTATTTGCGCAAAATCAGGGAGATAACTGAGCCTAACTCCTTCGCTTTCAGTGGCTGCAACACGTAGATTCTTATTGAAATAACCGATTTGATTATCCATCACTTCCCATCGAATCAGGAAAGTTACATTTTCTGAAGATGGCTGAGAGTCTCTTGAAAGCTAAACAATTACTATGCCAGTCCAGTTTCGGTATTTCACACTAATTATGGTAAGCAAAAAGAAGTAGAATATTTAGTAGAAAAAAGACCACGATTGTCAATGAAGTAGTGGAAGTAAATTTCAAGATGGCTGATTTTATGTATGTTTTTGCACAAGCCTCGAAATTAAGATTGCCTATAGAAGACAGAATACCAAAGACCCAAAGACCCGAAGACGTGGAGTGGAAATTGCGGAGACAACACTTGAAATCAATCTAGACTACTACTGCGCGATCAACGAAGAGAGTTCAGGCCTACAGAAGAGATGACCTCGCAAACTGCAATCATGTCACTCATGTCACTCATCACTTTCATCAATCGCAACATTGAAAAGAGTGTGTGTGTGTGTGGGTGACTCTGAGTGAATATGGACTACGAGGTGGTGAGATTCCTGGGTCGTGGCGAATTCTCACTCGTATATGAGGTAAGAGATGCTCAAGGTGCTCGGTACGCCCTTAAGCGCGTCTATCTGCAAAGTGTGGAGGCGATAACTTGCATAAAACGCGAGTTGCGTGTGATGCGCCGCATGACCGCATCACGGAGGCAGTGCCCATACGTGGTGAATCTGATGCGCTCCTTCTGCTATGCCAAATCCGTGGTCTTCATCAAAATCCTCGCCGCCAGCATTTGCACACTCCATCATCTAATTAAATCGACTCATGGGATTAGGGATGAAGGCGCCCTTCGATTCTACCTCTGTGAAATCATGTGCGGCCTGCAGTACCTCCACAGTCTGCGGATTGTTCACAGCGATGTGAAGCCCTCCAACATCCTCCTCCTCACCTCGGATGGACACGTGCTCATCACAGACATGGATTTTTCCTTCAACATGAGACATGACAGGCCAACTTGCCGCGACTTCAATGGCACTCCACGCTTCTACCCCACCCATCGGAAATAGCACGTTCGGAAGCCTTCGCACCAGAGTCGGATGTGTGGAGTCTGGAGTCTGGCTGTCACCCTGGCATTTATGAGGTTCGGTTACACGATCAATCGGCGATTCTTTACCAATGGACGCAGACAGCGCTTGAGGACCTATAAGTGCATGCGAGAGACCAACTGGGATGGTGTCTCACGGGAGCTGAAGGGTGTCCTCAGGGCCTGTCTGAAAACAAACATGAACAGACTCGCAGACAGACATTGAACGACTGAAGAGAAAACGATTCTTCGCCAGAGTCTCCTGGCTCCAGGTAGAGGCACGCGATTTGCCTCCTCCTCCTCCACTGCCTGTAGAATATCTAATTCCACCGGAATTGACGAAAGTGAGCAGGAACCCACAGGTTCTCCGAACAGCTCATGGGAATTACCTCCCGAGAATGGAGCACTCAAGCTTTATCTTCATCATCTCCGAAGACGACGGTAGCCTAATGCTTGCGTTTGAAGAGCCAACGGATCTGGCCAAACATGGGTGGCCGGAGCATCGGGTGGAGATGTTTCTGGAAAGCGTGGAATGCACCAATCCAAACTTTTATCAGTGAAGCGGTCGCACAATCCCTGATAACTTTATACATCCACTCACTTCCTCACCGAACCCCACCCCTGGTAACCCAGGTAATTGGTTTTACGAAGGGCATGCTTCCTCTCTTATTGCTTTATCCTTAAAGGATTTGTCATGGTCTTATGCAAGAGATGATTGTTAAATTATGAGTTTCTGAAGATAGTCGTTGTGAGAATGCTGAAGCGTTATGAATTTTAAATTAAATATGATAATTTGCAAGAAACGGTTTTGGATATTAAATATTGAAGTGAATTAACAGTTGTCAGTTTCAGCAAAGTTTATCTACAGCGTAGCAAAATGTGTGTTTGTCCAAATGATTTTGTAGCAATGAAATAAATGCGCTCTGGAGGTGGAGGAAGGTCGGACGAGTGAGGTAAGTTTGTGGCTGGTGAATTATCTCTTGCAGCAGCGTGGGGCAGTTGTGCACTGTTCTGCTGGAACATCACTCCTTGTCGATTCACTGGAGCAGGTCTGTTTATCCTGCTCTAAGCTTGGTTCGGTAGATTCAGGTACTAATTGATGCTACATTAGGTGGCGACAATGCAACATGTGATGGTGGGTGATTGCTTGGCGATCCCACCAAGGCGTAATTGGTTGGTCGGGGAAGATGCCTTTTCACATGTCCCCATGAAGTCCCCTTCTCGGTGGCTGTGGCTGTGACTGTGGCTGTGACTGGGGTGTTTCCTTCAGTTCATGACCCGCCCCGCCCCACCATCTGCGATGACACTAAAGGCTTCAACAAAGGACTGGAAAGGCAGGTGTCGTCAAATCGAGATTTGATTTTTTTTCTTTTTGACAGGCACCCATGAGGTACCCATTTCTTGGTGTAGGAATGTTTCCATGTTGTTGAAGATGATGAAGACGATGAGCTGTTAAATGGTTTAATTTCAGTTTGATTGAAAGATTCCAACTCAATCGATGAGGCACGATGAACTCTTTTAAGGGCTGCTGCTGCTTAAAGAAGCAGCTTATCACCCAACTGATGTGGTGGACGTCCAATTCGATCTTCATTTTCCAGAGTGAAGTCACCACTTTGATTTTCATGAAGTTTCTTTTGCAACCAACTTCTTCCATTCACGATTTTCCTCTTCGCTACATCAGCTGCTGAGTTTCCTTCCTCTCATGAACCCATACAAATAGTGTGCTTGTATGTTACCAGGGATTTAAGTTGATTTTGTTTGTATTGTTTTGTAAGATAATATCTAATCGATTTAAGCGCGTCCAAACAATAGAAATGGGGTTCAGCTCCAATGGAAAATAAAAAATCTTCTCTAAATTTGTTCCTTTGAATTCAAATGGCCGAAATTGTGAGGTTATGTAAGGGATAACACTCTAGTTTGGTGGATTTGCCTGGTCTAAACGCTGTTCATCGGCTTAGGGCTCATTGGCTGCAACTTTGTAGTCAGCGCCAATGTGAATCCTGTTAAGGCTACGGCCGACAAGGCAGCCAATGGCATTTGCTGACATGACAAGTCTACACATATCTGTCATCCCAGATGACTTTTGAGAAGTTAATTTCAGGATTTTGTCGCAATTTCTCACTTCGTTCATAATCAATTTACTGTTAAAAAAGTGCCCAAATCACAATTTAGCAGCTGAGGAAAATAATGCAGTGTGATTGGAACGAATTACACGGAACAATCAAAAGTTCAATTGGTTCTACGTCATTTGCATAGGTGGAAACAATGAAATTGAGTCCACATGTGTCATTGAAGAGAGGAACTTGTACCTTGATGTTTCGAGGGACCATCGAAATTCTGAGAGGATTGTGAACACTGCTCGATACTCGCCTAAACAATTGAAAACATTCCTGTGGTATGAAAGGACTTACCTGACTGTTTTTTCAATCCATTAAATTGTGGAGCTCTAACCACGTGAGGGAAGAGTACACGTAAATTCCATATATTTCTATAGGGTCGTACCATTAGTTCTAACCTGATTTAAATTGAACGATGTTTACTAAGGTATTTTTTAATGTCTGATAGCAGTGAACAATGGCTTACAGTTAAATGTATGTAATCGAATCAAACTATATGCATTATAGTAGAGTAATGCTAAAATATGCTAATTTAAATTCTTCTAACTTGGAAGCACTCAGGAATCATATAAAACATTTTATAACTTCAGCGAAGGAAGGAAACTCAGCAGTCGATGGAGTGATCTGACACATTCACCCAGTGTATGGAGAGGGATGTGCGAGTGAGAGCAGTTGGGTTGGGAGATTCAGGAGTGGAGACTTCACCACCCCCACCCACCCACCCACGAAGATGAAGATCGAAACGAACCGACATCCACTTGAGTTTAAGAAGAAGCTGTTTCTTGAAGCAGCAGCACCTGAAGAAGCTTATTCTACTTCATCGGTTGAGTTGGAATTGGCAGTTAAGCTCAGTGCCATCAAAACAACTGCTCCGGGTGACAGCAACTCTCTCGCCTCCTGGACAGAGCGTCCCCATTCAACTTTCCTCAGCGACACATCAACTATTGCTCTGAGTCTATACCTTTAATTTAGATGATCATAGCATTATGTTGTAGACTTTCTTTTCTAGTGTTTTTTATGTGCCTTTCTGCATCGATTTGGTCTTTTAAGATAAGTTTGTTTTTATTGAAGTATCGCGTTTTCAAATTTTTGGTTTTGCTGTATAACTGCGATAACGGCAGTTTTAGTATCAATCATCCTTCACTTGTGTCCCCTCAAAAACCCCTTATTCAACTCTGCTTTTCGTTTCTCTGATGGTTTTAGCCTGTCATTTCCCTCTTTCTGGTGTTTAAACTCCCCTGTTTCATCCAAGTCGGTAACGTAGAGCACATATTAGCCACTCAAGATCTGAAAGACATTGTTTGGTTTGCTGAACTAGCCACCCTTGACTCCGCAGGACAAACAAAGTGGTTTGGCTCAAACTTGCGATGCTTTCACATGAATGTTCATCTTCTTGATCGTTGCAAAAAAAGCGTGACGAAGCTCCTGGTCTATACTGCCAAAGGATTGCACATGTTAACCATGCAAAGGGGATCTTAGCACCTCCACTGGCGACATGGACTAACGGATCACGACGACGCAGCATCTCCTGAGCCAAGTACCTCCGCCAAATCCACAATGAGTCGTTGAAATGACGGCCTTTCATAATCTCAACATCAGGTGCTGGTTGACAACCTCTCCTGGTAATCCCAGTACTCTTGCTCACAGACACTCACTGGTTCAGGCGCCTAGAGAGCAGCTGTGACACCACACCAGACATTACCAAGGCCGAGTACAGTTCTTTCAGAAAGGCCTTCGAAACCACCAGCCCATAGCCATTTGCTTACGGTGTAGATTACAGCAGTCTGTTTCTTGCCGTCAAAGAGCCGATAGACTGTTGTCAAGAGACCATACAGCTGAGTCAGCTTTAGGGAAGTTTCTGTGCTAGCAAGTTTACACTGATCGTCTTTAGAGATGATAGAGCCAAGACAGAGGATACTGCGTTGCCGAAAAATGCCATACATGAGTAGGCCATACTCACATGCATCTACCGTGTCTTCGCCGAAGCTCTGGCGCGTCAGCTATCAAGCACACCTCATAGGACCACTTCAGATTCCAAGGGTCCACCACTCCTTTTCCGGGCATGCCAATATCTTCATCATACTGGATGAAACAGAAGTAGCCTTTCCTTACAGCCTTCGCGGACTCCTCACTTCCAAGTGAAAGTTTTGGACTACTCTCCGAAAGTTATTTTTGGCTTTTCATAAAGTTCATACATAGCATGCTTAACATTCCAAGAGCATGAACAGAGCCCAGTGCGGAACCGTGACAAGATCCACAGGAGTACCCATGTTCATGCACTTCGGAACAAGAGTCCGTTAGGCCAAAACCGCTTGCTCAGTGGAGCAGCCAATTATGAAACCTGCTTGGCTTGCCTACCGCTATACCTGCGTAGAAGTTTTCAATGACTTCAAGGAGAAAAACGGGCCTGGAATTACCCGTCAAACTTCTAGATCCTTTTTCTTAGTTGATTGAGGCGACTGCTGCCCTAACCCAGGTTCTCGGAATGTCAGCTTTGACTGCCAAGCAGGCATCAAAGAAGCCCAAAAGCACCGTATGCCGCCGTTCTCCATCATTTATCCCGACTCCAGGTTCGAATAGGGTGCCTTATTGAGGTTAAGTTTAGGTAAATGCTCCTCGAACTCGCCCCTTGTAAAATCTGATCTAGTCTTACCTGTTGGTACTCCCACGCTTTCCGAATGGAAATCAAGGTGAGGTAATTGAGCTTATGAGCCCTAATGCACCCACATAATTGTATCATTAGCTCGTCAAGATATTCAGGCTCAGTAGCTCACAACCTCTTTCGAGTCGTTTGTATCTACCACTTGTAGAGCTCCAAGTTCTCTGCGAAGGGATCCCTCAGATGCGCTTTTCAAAGCCGCCTCCTATCCGCTATAAGCGGGGCCAGAGTTTTGCTGAATATCCCTAGCCGAGACTTCCATCAAGAAATCGGCGTCTTAGCTAGTACATGCTCAGCTGACATATCAATAGCCTCGATTTTGGCTTCATACCATTGTGAGATTAAAGTCAACCGTATTAGGCTTACCAGTGTCCTATATTGGGCAGATTCGAGTTAATGGCACATCCGAATTTGAATGAATGAAGCATGTGACTAAATGTTGCATTATTTTAAAGATTCATTCAACAATTTACTCCCTTCCATCCATTAAAGCTGTTTCTTCTAAAGGATATAATATGCTTCAAAACCAATGGCAGCATAAGAGAGCAAGGCTAATGAAGCATATCTCACAGCTGAGCTCTCCTTCGAAATTTTGTGATGTGATTCTTGCTGTATTGTCCTGCAGAAACATCAACCCTTTTCATTCACTAGAGCAGGTCTTCATTTCTCCTCAAAGCTTGGTTTAAACGCTCTAATTTCTGACAGTAGACCTGAGTACTAATTGTCACTGCGACCCCACCAGAACCCAGTGAGATGAAAACGATGAACGATGAAAGAGCTGAAGTATTCCAACTCAAAAGAACAAGGCAGAATATGCCTCTTCAGGGGCTGCTTCTTCAAGAAGCAGCTTATCATCAAAAGCAGCTGGACGTCACCAGTTAGATCATCTTCGTGGAAGATGAAATCTCCACTTCTACTGAATTTCGAAAAATAGTCCTGTGCAACCGTCCTCTTTCATGCCTACATCGCTTTTATGCACTGAGAGTGACAGTTTGTAGCCACTTCTTTGGCTATTTAGTTTCCTTTTTCTCTTTAACTTCAAAAAATTTTACGTGCCCAAAATTAATTTTAGCTGAGCTATACTCAAGTAAATGTGCTTTTATTGTCATACAAAATAAAAGTTGATTTCTATAAATACTTCTTTGCATTAAAAAATGCCCAGTTCTATTAGATATTAAAAAGAAGACTTATGGGGTTTCCAGGTATACATCAATAATTTCAACTCGAATGGGACACAAATTATTGCTTTCGCGATAATTAACAAATAACGGTACTAAGACTGTGGATTTGTGTTCTAAAAATGGATACTTAATACGATGTTAATAAAGATAATCTGCCTCTAGTTGTGTGGAAAGCAAGCAAAGGTTTTAAATCTAGAAGCCGATGCAGTAGTTTAATTGAAATAAGCAAAGATCTTGGAACTCCATCTTAGTAGAACAAGACCTAAAGCCGCTGGTCAAGGAGTCAAATGTTAGTGACGTGAATAATAAACAATTTGTTTTGAAGTGTTTAGTAACTTTGCCCGTAGGTACGAATTGCCCCTTCGATGGAAATGTAAACAAATATAATGGAAATCCCGGCAAATGGTGCCGACTGTCGTGAAGTAATTGTGGGTTAAAATTAGAATCAACAGCCCACCTTTAATAGCTTCTTTAACTACAATTTGAGACATTTTCTACAATACAAATTACTTTATGCCAGTTTCAAGTGCTTTTGTCTTGAATTCAGTCATCGAGTCATAAATAAAGATCATTTCTAGGTATCAGGGAAAAGTCATTGCATTTCCCACATTGCTGAATATGTTTATCTACGTCTGAAATGGAGATAATCACTACAATTAGCTATGTGGTATATAACGTATTAAGTCTGAACAGGAAGCTAATTACTAATAATTAGTCATCAAAACCTTTACACATTTCCTCAGTGTGGACAATAAAGTCAAGATGGACCTCGGTCACGAGAAAGCGCCATTTTGAGATTACCTAAGAAATCGAATAGATCAGGGCTCATTTTAATGCTAAACGGGAACTTTACGGGCCTGACTCAGGCAATGATTCATCTCACTAATCAAGTTTAATTACCGTACACTTTACTAGTTAAGGTCAAATAGTCGATTGTTAAATACTACTTACGCCGAGAAAATGAAAACGGAAGTTTATGAGTCTGACCCAGACAATGATTCATCTTACAACCAAAGGCCTAATTACCCCCTTACACTATTAATAGACGTTTACTCAGCCCTGCTACGAAGAGATCACCATGAAATAAGGGATTTCTCACTCGAAATTAAACTGATTCACTGAATTTTGGTTCGATGTACTCTAATGGTTACTTGTGTAAAATCAAGGGGATAAGTGGACCTAGAATCTGCATTTTCAGTGCCTATAAAACTCGAATTTCAATGAAATATATTATTTTAATTCTGAAAATAGACAGCATTTTGTAACGAAAAGGATATTCTACAAAAGGAACTTTTTGATCCAGAATTAAAAACCACTAATGAGTGCCTAAAATCGTTGGGTGATTACAAAGGATTTATTGTGAGAAATGGGCATCAAAGTAAACAAATCTAATAAGCCCCAAATCAATTCAAAATTAGTAAATGAAATTTAGGAAAAACAATGGTTGAAATTAACTAATTATAAGAACAACAGAAAAGGAGCAAATGGTACTACTACCCTGATAATACCACTCGAAGTATGAAAGGTCAAAAAGGAATATATTCTGGGGGTTTGCAACCAATGATAAACCAGGAAACGGGGAAGCCAATAGAATTAGAGCCAAATAGGCGTTAATCAATGAATTGAGGGGGCACGGGTCAAGCGCACGACCGAGTACTATAAAAAGGTCCAAACAACAGCGTTAACCACAAAATGTGAAGGGAAGTGTGCGAGTAAAGACGAGAGAAGCCAGTGAGCGAAGAGATAAGATGAAGAAGAAGAATTACTTAAACCAATGCAACCTAATTCGAGACAGGCTGATCAAAAACAAGACGGATGAGAAGGCTCTGGATATCTTTATAAAAACTGTGCAAGGGTAAACGTCAATAATGGATCTAAATACATTAAAACCATTGAGAAGGATGGCGGATGTGGCGCAATTTCCTCGAGGTGACAGCGACTCGCTCACCTTGTGGACACTGCGCCCCATTCGACCTCCTTGAGTCACTTCACACAGTGTCTTTTTTTCTATTCTAATATACCTCTTTTGCATGTCATGATGATTACGATGACTATATAAAGTCAAACACGACCTAAATTTTGAACTCATTTTAGCTAATGACTGAGTTCATTCGCAATCTGAAAAGAACAGCAAACTCGAAAATAAAAATCACATCTGATGATTCAATATGGCTATAATTCTAGATTAAATTCACTGTGATATTTTAATACTGACAAGCACTTTTATATCAGGAATTGCGGGAGTATAAACTCAGATTGTATTCATATTTTTCCTTAAATAATTTGAGGCTGTAAAAATGTGAAACATTAGTCGAAACTGTTAAAGTCTATTAATTTAAGTAATCAGACAAAAACCTAATGTTGTTGACATTTAATTTGATTTAAATTTGTTTTAAAATAATAAATTTGATTTTTAATTTTGCGATCAATAACTGATTCGATTTCGCATTTTTCAATATATTCACCCCATTTGTGGGACACACGTAATTGAATGTTTCCGAAGAGGGCTCTTGATGTGCCTAATTTCGATTAAAATGCTATAATTCACAGTTTTAGGTTGAAATCTGAGTGGAGCGATTGATGGATATTTGATCACCCAATGACTTCTGCACCGAGTTACTAGTCGTTCATATCTGAAATCGAGAGAATCAACATAAAAACATCGGTTGCTGGCATTGTATTTGCTTCAATTTCTCAAATTTCAAAGGAGTTTTAGAAAGCCTGTAAACCAGGTTATGCTTAAGAGGGATTTCTACAGAATAGTTGAGAAAATCTATGCTCTTTCAGCTGAGAATTCAGCTTATTCTCTAGATCTAGATCTGGTGATTTAATAAATTTGAAAATTGTTTTCAAGAAAATTGGTTGTAATATTGAGATCTGCCTTCAAGCTTACTGATGGAATTTCCACATCCCTAATACACACTCAAGTAAGCTTGTCTCGTCTTTGCGCAGATCTAAGCTATCAGGTAGAGAATAGTAAAATGCTTATGATAATATCTATAAGCGCTTCACAATACGTACTCAGCACCGAGTTTGTAATTTCTTCGAAGGAAGATTTGAAACATAAATCAGGTGGTAATGGTGGTCGCAAAACAATGGCATGCATGGAAGATAGTTGCCTTCGTGTGATCTTATGGTCCCCGAAAGTGTCGATAACTTGTTCTTTCGTTTGACGCTGAATGCGTAAAGCTGTAACAAACTCGCCCTCCCAAAGGAAGCACAGCCATTGCAAAATGCCTATTCCATAGAGAAAACTTATCTCGATTCACGGGTCTCGAGCTTCGAATTGAGACGTTGATAATCAGGGAATTTCAAACTGGGTATAAATCGATAAACACACAATGGTCACGTGGATGTGAAACGGGGTTTAATTGACCCTCACCGAAACCATGACTCATCTAATCACCCTGGGCCCAAATCATCGTAATAAACAGCTGGTTTCAATAACTCAGATGGTTTAAACACGACAATTGAGGGTTATCAGAGAAGGATGTAGTTCATTGATAATACTCAAGCGTGCGTTGAAACATAGCAGCAAACAAGGGTCATACCATAGAAGCTAATGCCATAGGTGGAAAAGATGTCCCACATATTCAACCAACACGCTGCCCACATTCTCATCGTAGACGAGGGCAATTAAAGAAAGATTGGTATGAAGGTATTTGGAAAGAGGGCATTCAGAGCTAACAGCTTCTATAGTAGTGGAATATTTCCTCTGTGATTGAAGTAGACTGCGTGTAGAATGAAGTCTAGCTCTGCCTAGACTAACAAGATCTTCCTTACGGCCTTTCCAATTACTCTCCTATGATTGGATAGCCGCTATTTCCAAAGCTAATGGAATATTTCTTTTAAAATGAGGATGATGAATTTGCAAAGGCTCTCATTTAGCTACTATCAGGGAAATGAATATTTATTCCAGGAGTTTAAGCCCAATTTATAAAAAACGATGTTTTCAATGCAAAATATGTAAAATACTGAGAATAGTCGCACTCATTCACGTATCAGGCCACCACATTAGGTCAGTCCTACATTTATATTTTTAAATTAAATTATAAAAATTGAGGACCACTTTATGGCATAAGGCTGAAAGTAGTTTTGTGTTTAGATGCCTTTGAGTTGACCAAAATTAAAACCCCATTAACATGGAACCAGTTCAATGGAACCAGTCTAAGAGAGGGAACTCAGCAGCCGACGAAGAGGCCAGAAGAATTCATTCGGTTTGTGGTGGAGTTGTGCAAAGTACAAAGGAAAGAAGGTGGTTCAAGAAGGTGGTTTGCGAAATTCAGAGGAAGTGGAGATTTCACCCTCCACGGAAATGACGATGGAATTGGACAAAGTCAAATTGAGTTCGATGATAAGCTGCTTCTTGAAGCAGCAGCCCATGAAACAGCTTTCCTACTGTATCAGTTGAGTTGGATTGGCAATTAAGCCTAATTCTAGACAAACAGGTGTTCATCGACTTCATCTTCGAAAACTTGGATAATTCTTGAGTTTGGCGAATGGGTACCTGCCTACGAATGGTGAGTGAGGCATCAGAATTGTTTAGTAGCCATCAGAATTTGAGGAGCTTCTGACCGAGGTTTCTACAAACGTCATCCTCAATACTTCCTGGTTTCTTCGAAGAGTTTGAAGGCGACTTCTTCGTCGGTCGTCCATACCGCAGGACGTGGTGTTCGCATTTTCAAGTCTCAATTGTCTTTGTTGTCATGCATGGTTTTTCAACAGGCTGAGCATTTAGGAGATGAGGTGATTAGCATGACATTATCACGAAAATTGGCTAACTCTCATTATCCTCCAGTGAACTTCTTCAATTTGAAAATGACATTTCAAGAGGTAGTCGTTTTCTTAACGATATATATGAAAGATATTATCAATAGCAGAATATGCTATATATTATAGATTATACACAGTAAGTTGTCTTTAGTCATATTTGTAATGCATCTTTGAGAACGAGGCCTACATGTGGAAATTAAACCCGGCGCATTTTGTTTGAGCGTATCCCATTCATGCGCATCTAGATAAACAGCGCTCCTACAAATATTGAGGTAACTGCCTAGTTTAAAATTAAAACAAGTTATTTTTAGGACCTGAATGATAGCAGGCAGATTATCTGGCTTGATGCAGATGGATTTTTACTCAAGGAACCTAAGTACCTAATGACGATGACCTTCATGAAATGTGCTAAAAACCTCAGATCGACCAAAGACCCAAAGTGGAGTGGAAATTGGGGAGACAGCACTTGAATTTAATCTAGACTACTACTGCGCGATCAACGAAGAGAGTTCAGGCCTACAGAAGAGATGACCTCTCAAACTGCAATCATGTCACTCATGTCACTCATCACTTGCATTAATCCTAACACTGAAAAGAGTGTGTGTGTGTGTGTGTGGGTGACCCTGAGCGAATATGGACTACGAGGTGGTGAGATTCCTGGGTCGTGGCAAATTCTCACTCGTATATGAGGTAAGAGATGCTCAAGGTGCTCGGTACGCCCTTAAGCGCGTCTATCTGCAAAGTGTGGAGGCGATAACTTGCATAAAACGCGAGTTGCGTGTGATGCGCCGCATGACCGCATCACGGAGGCAGTGCCCATACGTGGTGAATCTGCTGCGCTCCTTCCGCTATGCCAAATCCGTGGTCTTCATCGAAAGCCTCGCCGCCAGCAATTGCACACTCCATCATACTAATTAAATCGACTCATGGGATTAGGGATGAAGGCGCCCTTCGATTCTACCTCTGTGAAATTATGTGCGGCCTGCAGTACCTCCACAGTCTGCGGATTGTTCACAGCGATGTGAAGCCCTCCAACATCCTCCTCCTCACCTCGGATGGACACGTGCTCATCACAGACATGGATTGTTCTTTCAACATGCGACGTGACAGGCCAACTGACCGCGACTTCAATGGCACTCCACGCTTCTACCCCACCCATCGGAAATAGCACGTTCGGAAGCTGTCGCACCAGAGTCGGATGTGTGGAGTCTGGAGTCTGGCTGTCACCTTGGCATTTATGAGGTTCGGCTACACGATCAATCGGAGATTCTTCACCAATGCACGCAGACAGCGCTTGAGGCCCTATAGGAGTGGATGCGAGAGACCAACTGGGATGGTGTCTCACGCGAGCTGAAGGGTGTCTTCAAGGCCTGTCTGAAAACAAAAGTGAACAGACGCGCAGACAGACATTGAACGGCTGAAGAGAAAACGATTCTTCGCCAGAGTCTCCTGGCTCCAAATAGAGGTACGCGATTTGCCTCCTCCTGCTCCTCCTCCACTGCTTGTAGAATCTCTGCGAAGGGATCCCTCAGATGCGCTTTTCAAAACCGCCTCCTATCCGCTATAAGCGGGGCCAGAGTCTTGCTGAACATCCCTAGCCGAGACTTCCATCAAGAATTCGGCATCTTAGCTCATACATGCTCAGCTGAAATACCAATAGCCTTGATTTAGGCTTTATACCATTGTGAGATTAAAATCAACCGTATTAGGCTTACCAGTGTCCTATATTGGGCAGATTCGAGTTAATGGCACATCCGAATTTGAATAAATGAAACATGTGACAAAATGTTGCATTAATTTAAAGATTCATTCATCAATTTACTTCCTTCCTCTATAAAAAGCTTATTAGTAGCCTAATTAATGTCAGATTCCTGTGATTTTTATTGAAAGAACTCACACTCACGTGTGAACTTCCTGCAGCGATGCAAAAGCTGTTTCTGCTAAAGGATTTCATATGCTTCAAAACCAATGGTAGCCTAAGAGAGCAAGGCTAATGAAGCACATCTCACAGCTGAGCTCTCCTTCGAAATTTTGTGATGTGATTCTTGCTGTATTGTCCTGCAGAAACATCAACCCTTTTCATTCACTAGAGCAGGTCTTCATTTCTCCTCAGAGCTTGGTTCAAACGCTCTAATTTCTGGCAGAAGACCTGAGTACTAATGTCACTGAGACCCCACCAGAGCCCTGTAGAGATGGAAACGATGAACGATGAAAGAGGTGAACTATTCCAACTCAAAAGAACAAGGCAGAATATGCCTCTTTAGGGGCTGCTTCTTCAAGAAGCAGCTTATCATCAAAAGCAGCTGGACGTCACCAGTTAGATCATCTTCGTGGAAGATGAAATCTCCACTTCTACTTAATTTCGAAAAATAGTCCTGTGCAACTGTCCTCTTTCATGTCTACATGGCTTCTATGCACTGAGAGTGAAAGTTTGTAGCCTCTTTTTGGCTATTTAGTTTCCTTTCTCTCTTTAATTCCTAAAAATATTACGTGTCCAAAATTAATTTTAGCCGAGCTATACTCAAGTAAATGTGCTTTTATTGTCATACAAAATAAAAGATGATTTCTATTAATACTTCTTTGCGTTAAAAAACGCCCAGTTCTAAAAGAAGACCTGTAGGGTTTCCTGGTATGCATCAATACTTCCAACTCAAATGGGACACGAATTATTGCTTTCGCGATAATTAACAATTAACGCTACTAAGACTGTGGATTTACGTTCTAAAAATGGATACTTAATAGATGTTAATAAAGATAATCTGCCTCCAGTTGTGTATAAAGCAGGGAAAAGTTCCAAATCTAGAGGCCCATGCAATAGTTTAATTGAAAAAAGCAAAGATCTTGGAACTCCATCTTAGTAGAACAAGACCCAAATCCTCTGGTACGTACGAATTGCCCCTTCGATGGGAATGTAAACAAATATAATGGAATTCCCGGTAAATGGTGCCGACTGTCGTGAAGTAATTGTGGGTTAAAATTAGAATCAACAGCACACCTTTAATAGCCACTTTAACCACAATTTGAGCCTTTTTTCAATGCGAATTACTTTATGCCAGTTTCAAGTGCTTTCGTCTTGAATTCAGTCATCGAGTCATAGATAAAGATCATTTCTTGGTATCGGGGAAAAGTCATTGCACTTCCCACATTGCTGAATATGTTTATCAACGTCTGAAATGGAGATAATCACTACAATTAGCTATTTGGTATATAACGTATTAAGTCTGAACAGGAAGCTAATGACTAATAATTAGTCATCAAAACCTTTACACATTTCCTCAGTGTGGACAATAAAGTCAAGATGGACCTTGGTCGCGAGAAAGCGCCATTTTAAGATTACCTAAGAAATCGAATAGATCAGGGCTCATTTTAATGCTAAACGGGAACTTTACGGGCCTGACTCAGGCAATGATTCATCTTACTAATTAAGTTTAATTACCGTACACTTTACTAGTTAAGGCCAAATAGTCGATTGTTAAACGCTACTTACGCCGAGAAAATGAAAACGGAAGTTTATGAGTCTGACCCAGACAATGATTCATCTTGCAACCAACATGGCCTAATTACCCCCTTACACTATTAATAGACGTTTACTCAGCCCTGCTACGAAGGGATCCCCATGAAATAAGGGATTTCTAACTCGAAATTAAACTGATTCACTGAATTTCGATTCGATGTACTCTAATGGTTACTTGTGTAAAATCAAGGGGATAAGTGGACCTAGAATCTGCATTTTCAGTGCCTATAAAACTCGAATTTCAAAGATATATTATTTTAATTCCGAAAATAGACACCATTTTGTAAAGAAAAGGATATTCTTCAAAAGGAACTTTTTGATCCAGAAGTAAAAACCACTAATGAGTGCCCAAAATCGTTGGGTGATTACAAAGGATTTATTGTGAGAAAAGGGCATCAAAGTAAACAAATCTAATAGGCCCCAAATCAATTCAAAATTAGTAAATGGAATTTAAGAAAAACAATGCTTGAAATTAACTATTTATAAGAACAGCAGAAAAGGAGAAAATGGTACTACTACCCTGATAATACCACTCCAAGTATGCAAGGTAAAAAAGGAATATATTCTGGGGGTTTGCAACCAATGATAAACCATGAAACGGGGAAGCCAATAGAAATAGAGCCAAATAGGCGTTAATCAATGAATTGAGAGGGCAAGGGGTCAAGCGCACGACCGAGTACTATAAAGAGGTCCAAACAACAGCGTTAACCATCAAATGTGAAGGGAAGCGTGCGTGTAAAGACGAGAGAAGACAGTGAGCGAAGAGACAAGATGAAGCAGAAAAATTACCTAGACCAATGCAACCTAATTCGAGACAAGATGATCAAGACGAAGACGGATGAGAAGACCCTGGATAACTTCATAAAAACTGGGCAGGGGTAAACGTCAATAATGGATCTAAATACATTAAAACCCGTGAGTAGGATGGCGGATGTGGCGCAATTTCCTCGAGGTGACAGCGACTCGCTCACCTTGTGGACACTGCGCCCCATTCGGCCTCCTTGAGCCACTTCACACATTGTCTTATTCATTCTATTCTAATGTATCTCTTTTGCATGTCGTGACGATGACGATGACTATATAAAGTCAAGCACGACCTAAATTTTGAACTCATTTTAGCGAATGACTGAGTTCATTCGCAATCTGGGAAGAACAGCAAGCTTGAAAGTGGTTTTGTGTTTAGATGCCATTGAGTTGACTTAAACTAAAACCCCATTGACATGGAACCAGTTCAATGGAACCAGTCTAAGAAAGGGAACTCAGCAGCCGACGAAGAGGCCAGAAGAATTCACTCGGTTTGTGGTGGAGTTGTGCAAAGTACGAAGGAAAGAAGGTGGTTCAAGAAGGTGGTTACAAAATTCAGAGGAAGTGGAGATTTCACACTCCACGGAAATGAAGATGGAATTGGACAAAGTCAAATTGAGTTCGATGATAAGCTGCTTCTTGAAGCAGCAGCCCATGAAACAGCTTTCCTTCTGTATCAGTTGAGTTGGATTGGCAATTAAGCCAAATTCTAGACAAACAGGTGTTCATCGACTTCATCTTCGAAAACCTGGATAATTCTTGAGTTTGGCGAATGGTTACCTGCCTACGAATGGTGAGTGGGGCATCAGAATTGTTTAGTAGACGTCAGAATTTGAGGGCTTCTGACCGAGGTTTCTGCAAACGTCATCCTCAATAATTCCTGGTTTCTTCGAAGAGTTTGAAGGCGACTTCTTCGTCGGTCGTCCATACCGCAGGGCGTGGTGTTTGCATTTTCAAGTCTCAATTGTCTTTGCTGTCATGCACGTTTTTTTCAACAGGCTGAGCATTTAGGAGATGAGGTGATTAGCATGACACTAGCTTGAATATTGGCTAACTTCCAATATTCTCCAGTGAACTTCTTCAAGCCGGAAGCAGATTTAATAAGATGAGAAGGACATTTCAAGAGGTAGTCGTTTTCTTAACTATATATATTAACGAATTATTAAGATCAGAATATGCTATACATTATAGAATATGCACAGTAAGTTGTCTTAAGTCATATTTGTAATGCATCTTTGAGAACGAGGCCTCAATGAGGAAGTTAAACTGGGGCATTTTGTTTGAGCCTATCCTATTCATGCGCATCTAGAGACGGCTCTACTACGAATATTGAGAAGGTAACTGCTTAGTGAAAAATTAAAACAAGCTATTTTTAAGACTTGAATGATAGCAGGCAGATTATTTGGTTTGATGCAGATGGATTTCTACTCAAGGAACCTAAGTACTTCATGACGACGACCTTCATGAAATGTGCGAAATACTTCTGATCGAACTGGGCGTCGAGGTCAAGTTTGATGATAAGCACGTTTCCAAGGCAACAGCCTTGAAGAAGGTAAGGTTCTCCTTCTCTATTAGTGCAGCTTGGATTTGACAATTTGTCTTTGTCGGGACGTGTTTCATCAATAAAACGCGAAAGAGCGATTTCTAGATTACCTAGGAAATGGAAACGACAAGGAGTTACTAGAATGCGAAACGGGAAATTTACGAGCCTGACGCAGACAGAGAATCATCGCATTTGCTTTACCCTAAAACTGCATTAGCAAAGGTTTACTCGACCACCGATAAGAAGAAAGCATGCCACAAAAAGATCACCATAAAGTTGGGTTTTCTCACTCGAAATTTATTTGATTCACCAAATATTTGTTCGACTTGCACTATTAGGTATATGCGCAAAATCAGGGAGATAACTGAGCCTAACTCCTTCGCTTTCAGTGGCTGCAACACGAGAATTTCTATAAAATATTATTATTGTTATTATTATTATTGGAAATATCTCAGAATTATTGCAGGTGAATGTGGCGTTTTCTCAATTGCCGGAACTACTTCAGTCACAGCCGCCTTCTGTAGTTCTTTGGAAACGCCATCGTCACTTATCAATCTGGCGGTTTCGCCATTAGATATTTCACTTTCAATTCATGTAATGTAGCATCTACTGTTGGCAAATAGGTCCTTTGACGCAAAGTTTGCAAAAAAATGCCGCTCTAGTGAATCGCTTCTCGAAAGATCCAATGCATTTGAGTACATTCCTCTTCCACCTTAATCTCCCGACTAACACTACCACTGCCACTCGACACGCAGCTTGCAAAATTTTTTGAATTCGACAGCTTCTGCAACTCGCGATGACGTTGACAATTACATTTGTTAGTTCTAATTTAATGATCGTATTAGCAAATTTAAATTTTTGAATATGCCTTAGGTTGTGGCCACTTTCATTCTCTTGCTAGGCAGATCAGCAACACTACTATTCTCTCCAAGATGTATCGTCAATGCCGGAGAGGATAAAACGAAGTGTCCTAGGCGTGGAGGAAGAGGAGACGACCGGACGAGGGTTCTAATTGGAAGCGAGCATGCCAGAACGTTGGCTAGAAACGCGTGATGAGTGAGGAAGACACTGAAGACACTGAAGCAGTTTCACCTGATTTAGGAGAAAGGTATCATGACGCACACTCGGATTGGCTGGCGACGGGGAGCTGTCTCACCTGACTCAGTAGACCAGACTGTGTGTCTGAGATGCTATCCAGTATCTGGTTTGTGGCGTCTGCATAGCTGACCGACTCTGAGACCTGGGGCTTAGTCAGGCCGCCACAAGTCTCTCTCCCCATTGCCACGCAGTCCCCACAAAACTGAACAGTTGTTGAACTTGGTGAAACTGATTAGCGTTGTTTGCTATCCTTTCCAAATAACCGATCTGAGTATCAATCACTTCCCATCGAATTAGGAAAAGTTGCATTTTCTGAAGATGGCTGAGAGTCTCTTGAAAGCTAAAAAATTACTACGGATTGGTTCTTAAAATAATGCCAATCCAGTTTTAGTATTTCCCACTAATTATGGCCACCAAAAAGTAGGCCATGATAGTCAATGAAGTCCCTTTCAAAATCGCTAATTTAATTATTGTTTTTGCACAAACCTAGAAATTAAGAGTGCCTATAGAAGAACATGTAGCGGATTGCTACAAACAACGAACTATCTCACTAAAGTAAATAACCCTATCAGTTCGGTATCCGCACCGAGAAGATAGTAAGGAGCAGAGATGCGCGTTGGAGCAAGTATGTGTGTGTGTATTTAGGATGAGTATGAGGGCCTAAATAGGCTACATCTGATTTCTACTAAGCAGGAATCGCTCCGTAATTGGTTGATGGAGAGTTGTACTCGGAATCGATTTGTTGTGCCTGGCGCTTCCTATTGGGTAGCCGTACGCCACAAACATGACCCAAAGACGTGGAGTCAAAATCTAGACTACTACTGGGCGATCAATGAACAGAGTTCAGGCTTAGAGAAGTGATCGCCTCTCAAACTTAACTCATGTCACTCATCATCTGCATTAATCGCAACACTGAAAAGTGTGTGTGTGTGTGTGTGTGTGACTCTGAGCGAATATGGACTACGAGGTGGTGAGATTCCTGGGTCGTGGCAAATTCTCACTCGTATATGAGGTAAGAGATGCTCAAGGTGATCGGTACGCCTTTAAGCGCGTCTTTCTGCAAAAAGTCGAGGCGATAAATTGCATAGTACGCGAGTTACTTGCCATGCGCCACATGGCTAGATCACGGAGGCAGTGTCCATTCGTGGTGAAACTGCTGTGCTCCTTCCGCTATGGCAAATCCGTGGTCTTCATCGAAAGCCTGGCCAGCAATTACACACTCCATCAGCTAATTAAATCGACTCGAGGAATTAGGAATGAGGGCACCATTCGATTCTACCTCTGTGAAATCATGTGCGGACTGCAGTACCTCCACAGTCTGGGGATTGTTCACAGCGATTTGAAGCCCTCCAACATCCTCCTCACTTCTGATGGACACGTGCTCATCACAGACATGGATTGTTCTTTCGTCATGCAAAGAGGCACTCCAATTGGCCGCGACTTTTATGGCACTCCACGGTTCTTCCCCCCGGAAGTAGCACGGTCGGAAGCTGTCACACCAGAGTCGGATGTGTGGTGTCTGGCTGTCACCTTGGCATTTATGAGGTTCGGCTACACGATCAATCGGAGATTCTTCACCACTGCACGCAGACAGCGCTTGAGGCCCTATAAGTGGATGACAGAGACGAACTGGGATGGTGTCTCACGCGAGCTTAAGGGTGTCTTCAAGGCCTGTCTGAAAACAAAAACGAACAGACGTCCAGACATTGAACAGCTGAAGAGAAAACGATTCTTCGCCAATGTATCATGGCAAGAAGTATGGGAACGCGCTTTACCTCCACCGCGTGTAAACACTCCACCGGAAATGCCTTTGAGCAGAAACCCGCACATTCTCCGAGCTGCTCATGGCGATTACCTGCCGAGAATGGAACACAGGAACCTCGTCTTCACCATCCCCGAAGACGGCAGTAGCGTAAGGCTTGCGTTTGAAGAGCCAACGGATCTGGCCAGACATGGGTATCCGGAACATTTAGTGGAGAGGTTTCTTTTAGCTGCTGAATACACAAATCTAAACTTTCATCGTTGAAGTGATAGAGAAATTTATGTCCATTTTACGAAGCCGAATTTTTCTTGAGGAATTTGAAATGGTTTTGTACAAAAGATGATCCTGAAATAATAAATTTTAGAAATAACCGTGGTGAGGATACTGACGCGTTTGGAATTTTAAATTAAGCAATGTTAATTAGCAGGAAACGGTTTTAGATAGAAAAGATGAAGTGAAGTAACAGATGTCAGTTTCTACTGCGTAGCAAAATGTGTTTTGTCCAAATGATTTTGTAGCAATGAAATAAATGCGTTCTCTAGGTGGAGGAAGGTCGGACGAGTGAGGTAAGTTTGTAGCTGGTGAATTTTCTCTTGCAGCAGTGTGGGGCAGTTGTGAACTGTTCTGCTGGAACATCACTCCTTGTCGATTCACTGGAGCAGGTCTGTTTTTCCTGCTTGAAGTATTTTTCAGTAGATTCCAGTACTAATTGATGCTTCACTAGGTGGCAAAAATGCAAAATATGATGGTGGGTGATTGCTTGGCGATCCCACCAGGGCGATTGGTCGGGGAAGAAGCCTTTCCCCACGTCCACATGAAGTCCCCTTCTCGGTGGCTGTGACTGTGACTGTGGCTGTGACTGGGGTGTTTCCTTCAGTTCACGACCCGCCCCGCCACGCCCCGCCCCACTGTCTACGATGACATTTAACGCTTCAACAAAGGACTGGAAAGGCGAAAAGTTGGTGAGAATGAAGGAGAGAAGAGTAGGTGTCGTCAAATCGAGATTTGAGTTTATCTTCTTTTAGACAGACACTTATGAGGTACCCAAGCTTTGGGGAGTAAAAACAGACCTGCTCTAGAGAATCGAAAATGGATGACTTTTTAGGGCATTGCAACGCGATCGCATACAGCAAGAATCACGTCACGCAGGACTGACGAACCTAATTCGGAGAAGATTCTCCTCCTTGAGGCTACCGTCTGCTTCCTAGTCTACAAAATCATTTTAAAGAAATAACTTTTGCACAGTTGTAGGAAGCCATTGAATTTGACATTTGTGAGTCAGAATTCCACGATAATGGAGGTAGTAATAAGGTTGTTAATAGGTATGGAAAGGAACTCATAGACAATGAGGGAAAGTCCTTTATTGATTGAATCTCTAAGTAAATGTAACATCTGGTCACCGGTTTTATTTACCTAAAATTCGGACGGAACTTAGTGAATGACCTGATACTTCAAATTTGGGTTTTATGCAGAAATGGAAAAAGAAACACACTATGTCTCTTAGATCTATTCGGTGAATTAGCGGTTAAGTGAGAGAGCAAGATCATGGATTATTCACAAATGGACAGTCCTGGCTTTTCGTTTACTTTGGTAGTAAGTAATCTGATAAGAATGAGGAACTGGTGAGTGAACTCTAAACTAATCTTTGGCCCCAAAAGGCTATACTTTTTGCAAGACTCTCGAAGCAAATACTTAATAACATCCATTGAACTTTCACTAGGGTAGCGATCCACCGCTTTCGCCTTCGGACTTGATTGTGCAATTTTTCTGGTGAACGAATAGCCAGGAGGGTGACCGATTTCTTCTAAATGTTTGGTCTTCAATTTGACCAGTCGTTGGCATTCGCAGTAATGTAAGACGTCAGCACGTGACTTTAAATTGAGGGCAAGTATAAGGACTAAAAACGGAGAATTTTTGGTTAAATACTCTTAGTTCCTAAAGATTTTGCAGATAACCTAAGTCCAATGAATATCTCTCAAATAAGGAGCTCATGTGCAAAATTGTAGAAAACTGAATATTTAATTAATGAATCATCCTCTTAAGAGAATGCTATACCTTTTACAATTCCTATCAAAAAGATTGAATTTTTCGATCTTAACGATGTAAAGCCCGATACCTCATCATTATTAATGGCATGTTATTTTATATTTTTCACTCAAAACTTTTAAATTCAACTATAAATATTATGCTTAAATACTAACTTAAGTTTGTATAACATTATTCATAATGTGATGATCACAAGTGTTATTGTGAACTCAATTCCACGTTACATTTACAAGTTTCAACCGGACGCCTTTGGGAGGTTTTACTGGTTCTGTAAAATGAGTAACGGTCGCTCCCCGCCTCGTATCGATGGAATGATCTCTCTTAAAGTTGATAATTTGGCGTATAGAACCACAGTAGAAGATCTTAAACGAGTGTTCTCGCGCTATGGCGATGTTGGTATGTGGTTTGTTATTATTGGTCTATGTTATCTTAAGGCGATGTATATATACCTCGAAACCCCTATTCAATGGACAGCAGGGGGTTTGCTTTTGTGAGGTATTACAGTGATCGCGATGCCGAAGATGCCATTCGTGGAATGGATGGTCGCAAAATAGATGGAAGGGAGATTCGCGTTCAACGTGCAATGTATGGAAGACCGAGCTCCCGAAGACGCACTAGGTAATAGGCATTTTAGGGCTCTTGTCATTCCAATGGAATTTTGATGAAGTTAACCCGGCTTTAGGCGCTCATCGACGCCGAGACGAAGGCGTTCAAGGACCAGGTCGAGGTCGCGGTCTCGTTCACGCTCTTCTCGACGCAGAGATCGTTCAAGGGATCGATATGATAGCGATGGTTACAAAAAGGACCGGTATCGCGATAGCCGTTCTCGTTCCAGAGACAAATATTAGCCGGTTTTAGCCATGTAAAATGTCACTCGTATTCATTGCTTCTTGTTTGACTTGCAGTGGTTGTTAAGGTGCGGTCATTCCATCGTTGTGTGCTGCAGATGACGGTGTAGGTGTCAGGCTGATTTGCAGACGATGGTAGAGCCGTGCGGTTGCCGCAGTGTGTCGTGTAGCAGATGGGCATGGTGGCGAGATTCGTGACTTCCGGATTGCAGCTTTTGCGGTACTGGCAGACAACGGCGTAGCAGTTTTACGTGACAATGGTGGTGGTTTCGTGATGTGTAGTCGGAGCTTGGTTTTGAGGCAATGGGACCCATGCAGAATAGATGCAGCTTGCACGTAAGTGGATGCTGCGGGGCGTAACCGGAGCGGGTATGGTGACGAGAGCAGCTTCGAAGCAGATCGCTAGCTGTGAAGCGGTTGCCTGAGGTAAAATTTAGTGATTTGGAGCCTGTCTATCCTAAAAATTGAAAATAAATTTGCTGTACACTGTGTACTCATTGTCTTGGCTTCGTTCAGCTGGCCGGCGTTCTTTGTAAGCGCGCCAGTGTTACTCCCAGTTACCGGGCTGGCTTTTCGAGTGTGTGGTGGTTTCTCGTTAGGCGAGGCGGTCTGGCCCTCGGGTCCTCTGACTGCGGTTTGGTGATTGGCGTAAGGGTGCGTAGAAGTGGACTAGGTTAATGATGGGTAAGAGGCGGTTACGGGTCTGCCCTTTCCCTTTTGCGCCATGGCGGTGCATAAGTGAACATCAATTATGATGTTGGTTTATATTGATACAAGCATTCTACAATGGTGAACAATTATTAACTATTTTTTTGTAATTAGCAAAAAGTATTACTTTATGTTGATCAATATGTTAGCGCCTTACTCGTAACTGAAGGTCATATAAAAGCACATGAGAACCGAAGATCAACCAAAGACCACCGATGCTGTTGCAAAGCATCGTCAAATAGTGAAAAACTGGAACCCAAAATCCAATGTTTGGGCTCTAGTTCATGGACCCACAATTTCTTGTATATGTGTTGCAGGATCCAGTTATTCCATTCTGATTAGGATGCGGCAATTCTTTAACCTCTATTCTCAGCAATCTTTATTTGGCACCGTTCTCCCCGTTGTTGTACTTCCAACTTTGGGTTACTTTATGGCCCAGGATCTTTTCATTGATCGCAAGTTGATAAATAGATTCGCAGAAAATCATGTGCCGGAGAATTTCTGTTCAACCTGCTTCGAAATACGGGGTTCGGTTATTCAGGTGTGTGGATCTAATTTCCTTTCGTTTCTGTTAGATCAAGAAATTTTTCGGTCATTTTTGTGATTCTTTAGGCAACTGCTGGTGTCATCGCCCCGGTTTTGTTTTCACTGTCAACTTGTGCGGCTGCTTCCTTGACACACCGAACTTTTCCCATTCCTGAAATACGCCAAGCTGGGAGCGTTGCAAAAATGCTCAAAAAGGCCTGTGGAAGTTTCTCGTCCATGCTCTTCTTCCTTGCTCTTGGAAATATTGTTGCCGGTGGTTTCTTGACGCAAAAAATGCTGGAACAGCACGTATTCATTCGCGCTTCCTCGAACGCTGTCGAAAAATCGGAGTAGCCTTCTCGACTAAATTCGTACTATAGAGTTTAGGTTTTCAATAAAAAGTTTCGACCAATCGTCAATTTTTCATTGGTTTTCCTTAAAAATGGCCTCTTGTGGTGGTCATTCATTTTTTGCATCGCTACAGATGATACGAGTAAGTTCAGCTGGTTGTAGCGACTGTGTAGAGGTCATCCAGCATACTATATCTGAGCAAGCCGGTAGGTGGAGGCCAACCATAATCGCTATTTACCACGAAATTGTTTAGGTATCATTGATTTCACTCTGACCAAAGAAAATGGCCTCATCACCTTTGCTAGCGAAGTTTCCGCTGAGCAGCTTACTAATGCAGTCAGTTTACTCAACTCAGTCGGAATCGATGCATATCCGGCCCCATCCAATGACTCGGACCATGAGGTATTTTTTTTCTATGTTTGCGCCAGCTCTAGAATTGGTTGATTGGGAATTGACTATTCTACTTATTATTTCTTTCATTTTTACCCTATTTCTGTCAACCATCATGAATCAAACTCATCTTCTTTTTCGTTAATGTGCCAATAACGGCACCGATTAGTTCCTGTCAGCTTTACGTCCGAAATTTGTCTTTTTAAACTAAACGGCATTTTAAGAGTTTTATAATGTCTAATATAGCTAGGCATTATGGTTATGTTTTGACACATTAAACATGTTCAAATGTTGCTATACCTGATAACCTGGAGGTACCCAGGAATCATTGTTTTAAGGATTCAAGAAAGGAGGGAAACTCAGTGGTTGATGAAATGGAGAGAAATGTGTGGGTGAAAAAAGATTGTTTGGGAAATCCAGAAGTGGAGATTTCACCCTTCACGAAGTTGAAAATCGAACCAGGCCTCGTCTAGTTGAGTTTGATGATAGGCTTCTTGTCGCCTTATCAGTTGCGCTGGAATTGGCAATTAAGCCTAGTTGAAACCACACAACTGTTCTTCATTGTCATTTTCAAAAAGTTTCTTGAAAAATTTCTAGGGGTGATAATGCATCAGGACGACGCAACACATCAAGAATCAGGTCACAAGAGATCGAAGAAGACCTTGTTTGGGTGAGAATTCCTCATCCACCACCTTGTTCTTCCGATCTTGCTCCTTCTTCAGACTACCATTTGTTTCTTGCAAAATCGGCATTAGTGTGTTCTTCGGTTCAAAACCAAAAGAATTTTACAAAAATGAACGTGTTAATAAGCTTGCCACCAGGTGGAAAGACGTCTTTAATTAATTGCAACATTTAATCACGTTTCAGGATTAATGGTATGATCTGATATTTTTTCCAACCCTTTCACCTCTGCCAGACCGAAACCGCGTTGCCAGCGAAACGTCCCCGTGCCGACAACGACGAAGAAGTCGTCTACGTGGACAGTGTAGAGCACCTGGCAGCGGTGGTGGATCCAGCCGCCTTCTGTGGAAGGGGACACCAAGTGCCCGGCTGGTGTGTGTCGTTGGCCTCGCTTGGCGCCATGAGTGCCACCATCGCCGCTCTCAATCGGCTTCGTCCTCTCCCTCAGCACCTGGGCCACGTGAAACGCGCTCTTGTTCGCCAGCCGAACGGCAAGGAGAGGCTCGGTCGAGTGCTTTTGGGTCTGGCTGGCAAGAAGTGAGCTTTTGAGTGAAGGAAAGGCTTCTAGAGTTGCCCTCCCCCCTCTTTGTTCTTTAACTCTTTGAAGCGCGGGATTTACTCGTTTTTGGAGAGTGCTGATAGGAGTTTTGTATAATGTGGTAGTAGGTGCTTATTTACCGCATCAGTGCTTCCAAAACGCATGGTTTTACTTTCGTTTTATTCTTTCAGAAATGCTTACCATTTTTTAGTTTTAACTGTGCTTTTGAAGCTGGGTGGCTGTCAAAAGGGCTTTGATTTCCTCTTGGGCCTTTCTGGCAAAGGTTGGGTTTTGGGTGGATGAAACTCCTAGAATTATTCTCCTTTCGTAGGGTCTTCGTTCTTTAGATGAAGCGATAGCAGACGCCTATCTATCTTTTTACCATCGTCTTGATAAATTTGATTCCTTTTTTGAAATTTAATCTGTGTGGCTATCAAAAGGCCACAATAATCTTCAGAAGCGCTAATTACCAGGAACAGATGTTGGAACCGATTTCACCCTTTTTGTATGCCTTGGAGGGTAGTCACTTTCTTCCTCTTCTTATTTACGTATTTTTGCCTTTTAATGTGGTATTCTTTTCACACATGGTAGAAACAATCGTCCTCGACATCATTAACTAAATACAATCACAAGAAGGATTGGGTATTTTCAGTCGTAACTTTCATGTAAATACCAACTTGGAGGGATCGTTTGAGCCTCTTATGACTTCCATTCTTCTAGCTTAAATTGATTCTCATTCTTAAATATTAACTCTGAATTGAAGGTACGAATGTTAAGCCTAATTTCAGCTTCTTATACGCCTGATTGCGTAGGTAAAAATCACAGCTCCTTGGTCAAGGGAAGTTGCATTATTTTGGAACAAAATTAATTTCCCAGTGAAGTGACTGATTCTGCGTCGTCAGGTATCGGTCCTAGAATGCAATCACAGACCTAAAGGGATCTTTTAAAGCTATCTATATCGATTCCACCCTGTACCTAGGTGAAAGGATCTTCGGAACCTTTTTCTAACGGCTCTTGGTGTTTCTCGGTGCCAGCTTTTCAGAGCGCGATGCAAAGAAGCTCGCAGGTCAGTTGGCCGAAGTTGCTGGTGTCACAGTGGGTGATGTGGAGTCCTGCCAAGTTCCCCTCTGTCCACCACGGTCCTGTGTTCAATACCAAAGCCTTTCGACACTCCTTCGATCCGAGACCGAGCTTTTGAGCTGGCCTATCAGTTTCCACCCCGACCAGACACACGAATCTATCATTTCCGTCGGCAACCTGCCTGACAGACGCAATCCCAAGGCCAAGCCCTACTTCTCTCCCGTCGATGTAAAATGGTAAAGGATACTGTTCTCTGAGTTGAACCCCCGCTTGTAGGCACAACTTCTGGCTACGTCGGGCTATTGAACTGGCAGAAAACAGCAAAACATTGGAGAGAAATTCCTCCTGTGATCCCGAGAAGCCTGACCTTGTCTGCTCCTGTATTGTCATTCACACACCCTCCATGGATTGCAGGGACCTACTTGATGCCCAACCGCTGGCGGAGACGGTATCCACAGACGCTCAATCCCACCTGGATCACGCGGCCATGCTTGCGGTAAGCACCGTTGGCCGGTAAGTACCCGACACCCTTCTAACGCGTCGCTTTCTGTTAAGCCGGAACAAGGACACGGAGAGGTACCTCCTAACTGGTTGCGACGTCTACCTTTCAACGGAACCCTGCATGATGTGTTCAATGGCATTGCTACACTCCAGAGTCTCCCGCGTGTTCATTGCCCGCAAGCTTCCCTCGATCGGTGGAATGTGCAGCCGGTGGAAGCTGTCACTTGTGAAGGCCGTCAACCACCATTTTCTTGTATTCGCTCCCCCATGAACACCAATTGTACACAATGTGGAATTAATAAGAATGGATGTATACTTTACAAAAAGCATTTACTTTATGCATATTTACAGTTAACTATGGGAAACAGAGGATAAGGTTAACCTTGCTTCTTCTGAACCTTGTACTGGGCAGTGACCATAGCATGGCCTCTTTCGAAGGGCTCTAGGGTTACCTGCTCTCGCGGAGTGAATTCGGCTTTGCGGAGAGAGTCGACTTCCTTGGCGAACACAACCTCGGGTGCGGCAACTGAGTCGATGCAAGAAGCTTTGATAGATACAACAGCGTAGCCACCGTCCTTCAGGAAGTCCTCGGCATTCATACAAACAATGCGAGATTGATCGGGTTGGGCAACGTCGGCGAATATGCAATCAACCATACCTAGGGGGGAGTTAGAGGTGAAAAAAGCGACATACCAACTAGCATGCGGTATTTGTGAGGGTGACGAGCGTCTTCGATTATGGGAACGATGTTAGTGCGGTGCTTGGCGACGTTGAGAAGATCACGTCCCGAACGATGAGAGAACTCAACAGCGAAAACAACTCCTTTGGGTCCAACCAAATCTGATACATGGGAGACTGTCGTTCCACTGGCAGCACCCAGGTAGAGAACTCGGCTTCCGGGACGCATATGAATATGCTCCAAGCCGTTGATGATACCAGCGGCCAGCTTAGAGCGGAACGGATTCCAAACACGGTACTCGATCTTTTCTCCGTTATCGCCATCAACACTGATACGTTTTTCGCCGTATACTGACTCCCCAGCAACGAGGTTGAGGGTAACAAGAGCGTCTTCCTTGCCCTTGGCGACGAAAATGCCTTCATGGCGGTGGGGTTCGATGAAAACTTTCTTTCCTCCTCTCATGCCTCCTCGGCCGCCACCACGACCACGGGGTGTTCCTCGAGGGGTTCCGCGGAACCCTCCTCTGTCACCACCGCGTCCACCTCTAAAACCGCCACCGCCGCGACCACCTCTGAAGCCGCCTCTATCACCCTCTCCTCCATAGCTGGCACGACCTCCTCGATCGCCACCGAAACCACCGCGGCCTCTTCCGCCGCCTCCACGCTCACTTAAGCGACCTCCTCCTCTACCTCCACGGAAATCTATCAAAATGCTAATTATAATCAATTATGTACATACCAGGCCTCCCCATGTTGCGAACAACGTGACTTGAAACTGTATATTGCTTGAAGGGCACAGTGCGATAAACAAAGTCGATTTCGATAATATGTGCATCTAGCAACTTTAATATATTTTTATGCTTAAGGTTTTTATTTTTAAAATTTAATAAGTCGATATTAACTATGTTTGAGCGTTAGAAAGCTGTTGCATGTTCATAGCTTTAAAAATTTCGGTAAATAAGCGAATTCTAAAGTATATTAAAAGTCGGAATTCAATTTTACTCTTATTTGAATCGAATTAGATGGTGAAAATTTATAGCTACCATGAGCTACAAATTATAGTATATCCTAATGCCCCTTATTTAGATAAGTCAAATGTCAAATGTACTGTTTAAGTTTTCAGCACCTTACTAAACCTGGGTTTCAGGAAGACCCAAGATTCAAAAAAGGAAACTTTACTCATTCTTTAAGTTGCATTAATAAATGTTGTGGTGATTTTGTGGATCTAAGGTGAATACTAGTTTTGATTATATGCTCTCTATGGTCATTCATGTAATGCTCTTGTACGTGTTAATAGAATCATTAATGTTACTTTTTTTCTTTTATTTATGAAGCTGAAAGATTGGAAAGACAAAGCAACGTGAATGGAAGATAAAGCCTATTGCGTTATATTCAGTAATAATATACTAGCATTTACAGAGTAGCTAATGGTATTGCGGTTTTAAAACCCAGCCAATAAAAGTCGATTGGACTCTCAAAGAGCCGAAGCCGCCTCTCTGCATAGGACCGACTTTAGCCGCTTCAAATCTCGTACAATCTCTTGAAATATTCCCAATTGGAAAATAACTAACTTCCCAGTTATCAAAGGAGGGACAACCACCCGAAAATATGCCAAGGATTTTGAATTTTGCCGTTACTCATGTTAGTGACAAAATGCCTTCAACAGTCCAGTGAAATGAAAGATGTCGAGAAGTAGTTGACTTTATGGTATAGTTCACTTCAGTATTGTCACTTCAATATGTCACACTGATAAAGTTGACACACGATAATGCGGCCATCACCTTGAAGAAGCTTGATTTCACCCTTACTTCATCCATCATTTTACTTTAGAACTATCTTAGTTGTATAACTAAGACAACAAACGTAAATATTTACAAAATGATACCCATGATCAAGTCGATACTTTTAGCATAGTCCTAAACTTAAAATGGCGTTGAGCTGTCAGGTTTGTTTTTATTGTTAAAACACCATTTTTATGCTGCTCCGGTGGTTTGAATAAGTTAGCAGACATAAGGGATTGGCTACCTTTAGAGGATTGATATTAAAGTCAGGTAGCACTTTCTTGTTCAAAATCCAATTGGTCCATTTGTTTGTAGACAAATCAGGTCAACCAAATCCTGCTACACTCGCACACACTAATTCACATAGACCTATCTAACAAACACTCGGCAGACGTCTTTGGCTCTCTCTAGGACTATTACTCTTCATGGTAATCGCCACGGGCTTACTAAAAATGGGATTGGATTTCAGAAAGTCACTAGTGTAAAGTACGAAGGTTCTATGCTGCCTAAAGTAGTCTGGCTAGTAAACGCAACGTTAGATCACGGCCGCAAGGGATGGGATGCGTGGTAACTCTAAGTTCAACCAACGAAGTGCAAGGCGTCATAGTATCACTTAACCAGCTGTACACATTATTATAGATAATGGCGAAAGGTAAGTATATTATAGTTCAAGATAATCAGAATGTTTTAACTCCGGACTCTAATTTATCTTCATTTGTCACTCACCGTAAAATATGTATAGTTGTTTATGTTGTTACTAGGGCGCGTGGTATTTCTACGAATATATGTTTTGAGTCGTTACGCATCCGTTTTCTGGTGGCCAGATATCCTAGTGACAGAACGTAATATTACTGATCTTAGTACTTTAGTTAGCATCTATTCCTCGTAATATATATTACATATAGTGTCACTAGGTACTTATTATGTGAGATGTGCCCTTTAAAGTATTTGGTGGGGAATCGCATAGAGGTTCTATCCGATATGAGTCTTCCAAACGTAGCTCACCCCTCAAATCGCAGGAAATTGAATTTTAGAAGAATCGGGGGTAATCAACTTAATTTATAACTATATCAAAAATGTTGATCAATGTCCTGCATATGTAATAACCTCGTCTGATCTCGTAGAACACGAGGTTATGAACTAGACCGATCCTGTTAACAAGTGTCCCAGGATCCGAGTTCCCATGTGTAATCCCGCTTAGCAACCGCCAGATGCCACAGAGCCCAACACTGGTAACCACCCGAGGCAGGTAGAGTCCAGACTGTGTGGCGCATTTCTGCAGTTTTAGGACACAGCACTACAGTGGGAAGGCTGATTGGACGACCTGGGTTAGCAAGGCTCGGCTGTAAAGTGCGATGTCCAATAATGGGTTTCACATAATTGGGAGCATTTATGGACGTCGATTTTAGGGATTCAGGTAAGAAGTCGATTTCCGCTTCCGCAACAGCCACCGTCTCCAAAAAACTGGGTGAGTTTGTTTTAACTGAAGACTGGAAGATAAAATTCCTTTTGAACCACCAATTCATAATTTGCGGACCTACACCACATTCAAACGAATTTTGCTGATGTTTCAAGGTGTTTCCACTATTTTGTCCAACCCTTGTAGTATTTGATTTTAGCCTTAGTACACGCCAAAGTATAAAAATGGACTTTTATAATGCGGCAGTGGCCCCACGATGACCTGAGAACATCATCACATCCCTCTGGAGTGAGTATTTTGACTCTAATCTAACTAGCCAAGTTTAATTACAGTTAAATCAGGTCAACTAAATGTAAAACTTTCTGAAAAACACTTCGGGACAGAGGTCTTCTCTTCCGTGAGGGGAGATTCTCAAACGTTAATAAATCCACGCACTTGGACTAACCCCGCCGCACAGGAGCCGGACAAAAGATGGTGGAAACCCGTCTCTATTCAAATCAACGTGTCTACGGCTACAGTTTCAATCCGACTCAAACAGGAGCGAAGGGTCTCATCAGAATCTGCCTTGGTTCTGTTATCGAATAACTAGAAGACTGTGCAGCATCAGCACAACTAGTGTTGTCTTTCTTGACGGCGGTCACTAAGAATGGTCCACCGGGTGTCAAAGCATTGAGGTGACCTATCATGAGAAGGTAGTGTCTGCTTATGAGTAGGATCAAAGGCTATCATTGAGCATAAGCTTTGCGGTAGAGGTTGGAGCATCCACTTTAAGTGTCGACAAAGCCCGAATCGTGATGGCAGGGTCCTGCAACACCTTTTCCTCCATATTTGTTAAGAGGAACTCAGCTGTGCGAGCGTGATCAGATCAAGGTATCTATTGCCAACACTTTCCATTTCACAGACTGTTGTCACAGACGTCAAAACCTCCTCTTTATTTTGGTAGCCGGAGCAAATCGTCGTCTTGATAGTAATTTCTCTCTTCAGTGATTCAGGCAAGTTCCTGTTTTCATTTACTTTACAAATAAAGAATAATTTTCTGAAATTTTAAAGGAAGCACAGTGTGCGTGATCTTCAATAGCAAAGAGCCAACCGGTGAGCGTTCTACTAAATGTAGCAGACGAATCCGATTCCATTTACAGACTTCAGCCAGAGAGGGGTTTTGATTGCAATTTATAGCATAACTTCTATAAAATAACGAAAGTTTTTAAAAGCCAAATAAAACTATCAAATCGTAGCATAAATTGAAGAATATTTTTATAATATTTAATATAAATGAAAATGATATCATGTTCAGGCGCTTTTAAAGTGGTCAAATTTTATCGAGCAAAATAATGAATTTGACCTAAATCTTTCTTAACATGGGTGTTCACAAGCACCATTTGAGGCATACCAGTAGTGTCCGGAATGGATAGAAACATCTGCTTTGAGTTTAAAGAGCGTAACATATGAATGAAAGAGCATTGAGAAAGCTATTAGAATTATGTGGAAGTCGAAATTTCACCCTCCACTGAAGGATGACGTTCAGTTGAGTTTGGTGATAATCTGCTTCTTGAAGAAGCAGTCCTTGAAGAAGCTTATCCTACCTCAGCAGTCGAGCTGGAATTGGAATATTTGTGGGGCTTTTATGAGTGGTAGAATCTTAAGCATCCAATTCAAGCTGCGAAAAAGCCTGAGCATCGATGCCAGTGCCCTCCGACACCACTTGTTTAGAGGATTTTCTAAAAGGAAATCGACTACTATGCCAGCGCTGTCAGATCGTAGTATCTATTTCCAGTAGTAGAACCAAGATTAATATCGAAATCTCACATTAACTTGATAAATTTATCAAGGAAAACAGATTTAGAAGAGGGTATCATATCCACAAATGCGATTGGCTGGCTAGTGGGCGGTGCAGTTAGCAAAGCGCCAGCCAATGAGCGTTAAGCCGATGAACAGCGTTTAAGTCTAACAACACCAGCAAACTGAAAGGTCATCCCATACTAATATGTTCGATTTTTGCCTTTTTAAAAGGCAATAAATTTTAAAGAGGATTTTATAGCATCAACTGGAGCTGAACCTTATTTTTATGGTTAGATATTATCGTACAAAACAATGAACTTGAAATTACCTTGAAACCATGCTCATAGAGAAGTGCCCATAATTCATTTGAAGTGAACTATTTTTATGAACTAAAGGATGGGGACTCATTAACAGCCGAAGCGACTAGAAACATTCGCGCAGTTTATGGCTAGGAATGTGTGAATGAAAGGAGATGGTATGAGGAATTCTGAAGTGGAGGTTTCACCCTTCAAAAAGATGATAAGCTTCATCTGTTGAGGAAGTGGTCATTAAGCTTAGTTTTAGCCCTACAATTGGAAATGTTCCCAAACTTGAAAATGGTCTGCAATGGGTGAATTATACAAACAATTCCAAATCTCGAGTTGACATCTGCTCTTTGCGCCATTTTCACCACCAACTTGTTTCACCGTATTTTGGATAGATTTGTGAATGTCGACTGGCAAAAATGAGTCACTTATCAAAATGTTAAGAGCCGTAGATAGAAGCGACTTCGTAACTTAGGGGAAAGACCCCAGAATTATCCCCCATTCTGAATAGTTGAAACCTAATATAGCATTATATAACATTCTAAATTACTATAATACCCGATTCTCGCTACTAAGTCAAAAGCGAAGTAAAGGGCCTAAAGGCAAATTTCATAAAGATTGTAAATTTTGGCTAAATTTTCAAGAAATTTTTTCATTTTTTTGGAATTTGCTGCCTCTGTTGGCTAATAGAGAGCTTTCAATTCTTTCATGTCCTCGTTATCTGTATCAACAGCAATAGGAGAAAACCACGATAAATCCATCAAAAGCGAATAAACAAGTGTGTGAAAACACTTTCGTTTGTAAAAATACATTAACTCTGGTAGATAAATAGATAATTTTTCAGAGCATTCAACACAGCTAGGGGGCGGATGGGTTTGTCATATGTCAGTAATTTTGGGACCTCTTCATTTGCCCGAGTTCGGATTTACGAATTCGAAGCGATTTAGAAAAGCATCCAGGCGCTCTTCCGTCCATCCGGAGGCCTTCAAATCCACCGGAGGAAGAACCTCCAGCGCCTGTGCACCTTCGTCGTCTTTGGACACGTTGAAAAAAGGCGATTTGGGCAATTTCACGAGACCTTCGCCATGAGCTGCTTCGAGAACCAACCTATTTGTTCTGAACACCGCTTGTCGTGAAGTGGGTGGATACGGTGGAGTTAGTTTGCACGCCTCAACATCGCTCCACGAGACGTTATCGAAGAAGTGCATTCCCTTGAGACCCTCAATAGTTGGACGAATGTTCGAGTCCATCGTCAGACAGGCTACGAAGACATCCCGAAGATCGCGTGAGACTCTCTGCCAGTTAGTCGCTCTCATCCAGTGCTTCGCTTTCAAGCAGTGCCTAGGCCCAGCGACGTAGGAGTTAATATGGGCCTTGTAGCCGAACCTCATATACGCTAAGGTGACACCCAGACTCCAGACATCTGACTTGGGTGTGATATTACTCGAAACTGCTACCTCTGGAGGGTAGAATACCGGGGTACCACAGAAGTCACCTTGGCTAGGAGTACCCTCCGTCAAATCGAAGGAGCAGTCCATGTCCGAGATGAGGATATGGCCTGCATAGGTAAGTAGGATATTCGAGGGCTTCACATCGCCATGGACAATGGAATTGTTGTGGAGATGAAGCAAACCACACATGATTTCAGAGAGGTAGAATCGAATGGCATTTTCGTCCCCAATCCAATTAACTCTCTTGATGAGGTCCTTGAGTGTGGATTCGCTGGCTAGGGTTTCGATGAAGACCACGGAGTTCTTGAAGCGAAATGAGTGCAGCAGAGTGGTAACGAAGGGGGACTGTGTCTCCGATGCCGCCAAACGACGCAGGATTTTGGATTCACGCAGAATGCAACGCACTGAGGAGGCCTCTTGAAGGAAGACCCGCTTGAATGCGTACCTGGCTTCCCGCGCACTGCTTCGAGTGTCGGTTACTTCATAGACCATGGAGAATTTACCGCTTCCCAAGAATTTCACCGGTTCGTAGTGTGACATGTCCGCGCTCACTAGCTCTTTCAGTACACAAATGAAACCGCTTTACACTGTGAGTAATCACCTTGTGGCTACCATGGAACATTTGACCACAAAAAGCTCATGTGGAGGGTTTACCCGCATGCGCGCATTCTGTTTTAGGTCATTAATAATCCGATTATGAAGTGCGCTCTCCATATAAGGGGTGGTGACCTCGATTTCACACTCGCATCAGCATTGTTCCTCATGACTCACACTTCGCAATTTCCTTCTAAACGCTTGTTGTCGTCGTTAATTACTGTGCTCCGATTTCAGTATTTAAATACACTCTATGATATTTAATTAACTGGTAGATAAATACGTACATTCCTCAAGTAATGAAGCTTGTCATCAAACTCAAATGGACGTCGTCCTGTTATAACTTCATCTTCGTAGAGGTTGAAATCTTCACTTCAGAATTTTGCAAATTATCTTCTGGAACCATCTCCTTTCATTCTAACATTCTTCGCCATAAATTGAGTGAATGTTTCCAGCCGTTTCATCGGCTGCCGAGTTTCCTTTCTCGAAATCAATGAAACAGTGCTATTAATGAATCTTGTGTACTTCCATGTAAGCGGGGTTTTAACCAGGTAGATTTTATTTTCATTTTCTTGTGAAAAAACCAATCAATTCTATCACATCTCATTATATAGATAATGTTTAGCTCCACTAGTCATTATAAAATACTTTGAAACTGCGTTCATTTTAATAAAGATGAAGTTCAGATGGTATGTTTTTAACGATAATTGCATGGCTTTGAAGACCCCAGCTTTTTGATAGTCTAGATTTCTTGAGTGTCCCAAGTCAATTTACCTTGTCCTACTTCTTTTGCTCATAACATATTCTCACAGATTTTCACGACAATCTCGGATTCACGGCAGTTTTGCTAATCTCGCCAACAGTCCACACAATCACCTTTTTAACTACATGGAATCCATAGAAAATAGTGCTTATTTTGAAATGGCACCAGCTGATAAATACAAGTTTATCGGTAGTTATATCACAGAATACTAATTGGTTGCCTATTCCACGTATCCTAAAAGGTGTTTACTAAATCGACAACCTTCCTTTTAAAATTCAAGCCCAGATCTTCATTCGCGTTTGTAGAATTGACATCCACGAAAAGAACAGTTTGTATCACTATTATTTGAAAAGGTGATGGAGACTAGGAAGCTATAGTGGCTAGAAACTAAGATTGGCAACAGTCTGCTTGAGATCACGCAACTGGTTTTCTAGGAATTCTGTGGAATAAATGTTGGAAGAGTCTTGGCTGAATTCAGGTGCCTAGGGGTAATTTTATACCACTGCATTTTGTGAGCATAAACATTTGGTTGTACATACAACTTTGTAAGAAATAACTAGGTTTTAGTCCATGATTAGTAATTTTGGAAACAAAATAAACAAAGGCGCCAAGCACTTACCCTGAGTTGTGCGTAACGTAATAAAGAGAGCACATGGTTTTTAGAGGTTTGCGCAGCAACCAAAGAAACCCGTGATTTTCGGGTGAGGCTACTCGTTAACTCCCACCCGCTATGAAATCTGGGTCTGCCGGCAATTCTACGTTACAATTATAACTATCAGAATGTAATTTATGTGATATTTATATGTAAATCAATTATATGTGATCATTCATTCACGGTAGTCGGCAAGCCTATCGCTAAAGCATAACCCTAAATAAATGTAATTTTATAAAATTTTTAAATTGAATCAGAACCATGTTTCAAAAAGGAAACATGGAAACTAAAGAAACCACACCCTATTTCGTGGCGCAGAGCATTGGGAGCATTCATGTACCTTGGCTGAGTAAAAATAGACTTTTTATGGAAGTGAATTGGTAAAACTGCTTGTAAGCAATTTAGGGTGATGAATTCACAATGTTTTAATAAAAATGTGCCACAATATTCCGTCTCTAGAATGTCATCAAATACCGGGCCACAACTCTTTCTTTACTACGACAAATCTGAAATGCAGGGATGAAATCCTCGAAATATATCATTATTCGACGTGCTTCTCGCTTTTACCTTGAGTGTCACTAAAAGAGGAGGTGAGTAAAGTTCAGAATGAGCATTCAGGAGTAGTAATTAGTGTTTAATCCGATTCAAACTCTATTGAGAAGCTGATATTACTTTTGGAAATCAGAAGCATGATTTCACATCAGAAAAATAACCGAATTTAAGGATTCTTTTGCTTGGGCGGAATTGTGCTATGACTATGGTGCCTGCAGAAGCTTGGAGTTCATGCACTGTTTTTTAAAAAGGCAATTTTCTTATATTTTTTGCGATTAGATTCTCTTTCTAGATGAATTCACTACCCCAGGTAAGATTAGGAGCTTCGATGAGAGGGGGAGAAGAGATGTGCGTATGACTAAGTGGGCATGTTTGTTAGCTTTTTATTGACCTGATTTATATGTAAACAAGTGGGTCAATTAGGTAAGGTCAAGGTCAGTGTGGGACCATTATACTAGGTCACGTGACGCTGAGCCGGTGATGAGAGTTAGGGGCTTAGTCATTAAGCATCCAATTGTTTCCACGACTAAGCCATATAAGGGCAAAAAGGGTGAAGCAAGTTATGCAAAGGAAGTAAGGTTTGGATATACAAAGAAGACTTCCTTCCGCTTGAACTTTTGTTGGTGAACATTTAGATGAATGTGAGTTTCAACCTCTACCTGCCTGCTACGCCACGAATACTAGCCTGTTACCCTCTCTGAAGCTATGGCTTTTCAGAAAAAAAATGTTTTGCTAAATCAAACAGATAGGCAAGTAAATGATAGTATTCCCCTTCCTAAGTAGGCCATCAGAATCTTCGATCTTCAACAGAGGCTTGAGAGAGAGGGTACATCAACTAATGGGCTGACGTCCAAAACTAAAGGAGCCAATTAGGGATTCTCTTGAACGTTATTTAAACCACAAAAAGCGCAAAAACCCTATTTTCAGAGCTGGAAGTTCAGTTAATAGTTAATGTGATTGGAATGAGAAAACGCATCTGAAGCTGAAAATCAACAGAGTTACAGATAACAGCACTGTTTCCTCGCTGCCTTGTCTGAGCTGCGCTATCTCAAAGCCGCCTCAAGAATTTCTCAACAACACTCTCTATACATCCAACGAGATAACAGTGTGTTGTTTAAATCGTTGCTATGACTCATTACTACATGTCCCGTCTCTTGTCGCCTAACGCAACGTTCACCAATGGTACTATTTAGGTAGCATAGTACTCGAACGTCATATTGTGTTACTTACGAATAAACACAGAAGCTAGGTGTAATAGTACGGTGGTTTATGATTCGGTAACTCTGGGCTTGAAAGACTTTGACAAACAAGTTAAGATGGCTCCTATTATAGTAGCTGTAGACTAAAGAACGTTACCACTAATTAGAAACAATAGATAAACTATTAACAGTCTCTTTAACTTATACTAGTAAACAGTTTGGCGTTCCCACAAACAGACCCAAAATGCCGCCTATTTTGACTAGCATATCTTCCCTGGAAAGTATTTCCTATAATTGTTCTTCAATGTCATGTAATTTCAAACTCCTCCCTAGCCATTGTTTTTGCACCAAAACGAATAACAATTTTCAATACCAGTCACCCACTATCCCATAACGATACTGCCGTATCGATTTATAAAGATTAACCATCCGGCGTCCGAACTAAGAAACCGATGCGGAAATATCTACCACAAATCCTTTTAATACCACATTAACGGAGGAAGGGTTTAGACAATGGAGAGGTGGGTGGGGTGGGGTGTAGCAGTTGCAGTATGAGACCCTACAGCAATACCTTGATGGAGAGCAGAATGACGCCACCTAGGCTTGAGATGACGAAGCAGCTGCTCCGGCCTGTTCCAACCTCCTCTGTACTTCAGCTGCGTACATCCCCTGGAGAGTTATGCGGTTGTGCTTTGAAAAGAAGTTCACATAGACCCAGTAAAAGTTGTGCAACTTAGACTTTTCAACAGCATCGGTGATTGGTTCCACCAAGTGACGAATGTGCTCCCCGATACGGTAGACCACATCATTATAGGTGTCTTGGTCAACTTTTTTCCGAGACTCAATTCTCTTCATTTGCATAGGAAGGGCTTTGATGGGCCGGAAGGCGGCTTCGCAGTGCTTAAAAATAGGGCCAAGCATAGCGGCAAACAGTTTGCAATCCGCCAGTGTGAATGTGGCAGATGCGGTGGTCGCTTCCACTGTCTTGGGGCGTCTAGCACGCTCTTCAGGCGACTTCGCCTTTCTCTTCCTTTTCGTCGTCTGAGGTTGGAATGGCGGTGGTTTTAAGAATGGTGAATCACCTCTGATCTCATCACACTGATGTCGCTCGAGATGCCGGTCAATTCCGTGGGACTTGTCTGCAATGGCTGTCGCTGCTAATACATGAGGTGGCTCGGAGCTCATGCAGCCATCCTCGTTATTTCTTGCGAAGCATTCTGCGTTTCTCGCCTCAGGACTTTGCAAGAAGGCTTGTTCAAGAGGATCCTTTCCAGCATTTGCCTCGACGGCATGAAGACCCTGATTCTTGTTGTTAGCGAACTCATCGACCATCTTTTCTTCGTGGTATAACTTGCACAAATTTAACTTTACACTAGCTGAGACTGGAGCCGTGGATTTCGTATTTGCCCTAGTCGTTGTATGCTTGGAGTATTTATAGGGTTCGGTCGCATTTCATTGGTGTTCAATGGTTGTTTAAATGGGCCGTGTCCTTTCTGATTTCACCTTTCGCTTAGTAATATCGGATTAATTAATTCAACTCGGATGACTCAGTCTGTGTTTGAACGTTAATTAACAAATAAACAACCCAAATTTTTATGACCATAGATCAGTAGTAAAAATTTTGCAACTGACTGTTCAACATCATTTCTGATCCGTTCGGCCAAGTGACGAATGTGCTCGTCGATACGGTGGTTCACATCAACTTTTCCCCAAGACTTAATTCCCTTTATTGGCATAAGAAGGCATTTGTTGGGTGGGAAAGAGCCTTCACAGAGCCGAAAACTGAGTCCAAGCATTGCGACAAAGAGTCTACCTTCAGTTGCATCAACTGACTCAAGAAGTTTTGCGGGCTCTTAGGCTAACTCCAACTACCTTTTTTCGTCATGTCTGAGGTAATGGTTGAAGTGGCTGGGAATTCGTGTCAGTATCCTCCTTGTTGGTGGTGCTTGGATGACATTTTACGAAATGGTCTTCATCTTCATCTTCATGGTCTTCATCTTCCTACAATACAGTTAGATCAAGAGACTCCTTACCAACTCTTAGTTGGATTGTGAGACAGCCAGTAACCAAATTTATCAACAATCGTTTCGTAGTGTAATTTTTCGCAAATCGTCCTCACAAGCACAGAGACTTCAGCAGTGGATATGTCAGTTGAAAACGCAGCTATTTTCCTTTTTAACCTAGTCGTGGGGCTTTCGCTCTCTCCGTGGCAAAGGAAATAATTTTACTCTCCTAAAACGACAAAAAAGTGGAAGTTTGAATCGGTTGACGAGCCTTCCAGACAGCTTGAATCAGTCGATTTCACCACTTCCTCTAAGCCTTTCACTTTGCAGGATACCAAACACTGCCGTTATATCACCACTGTACACGATGGCATTAAGATGAGACACCCAAATTTGCATTTCATTGTGCAAAATAATTTTTTAAAGTATTCCAATAAAAAAAGATGGTTGATACAGTGCCAACAAGAATCGTTGCAGTCCAACGGTAGAATTGAGTACTGATAAGAAATCCTTGAGAAGTCTTGGAGCGGCAAACGAAGACTGCAAAGAACCATCAACAAGGAGGATGTCGACACGAATTCCAAACAAACTAAAGCAGAAGCAGCATCAACAATTGCGGATAAGTTCCACGGAAATGGATGGCATCTCAAGAAACATGATTGTGATTGAGATCAGAGGAGATTCATCATCCTTCTCATCACCGTCATCTCAACCTCAGACGGTGGCAAAGATGAGGACGTTGGAATCGGTTGAGGTGCCTGCCAGACGTCCTGAGGCAGTAGATGCAACCTCCGCATCTACCACTTTCACACTGACAGATTGCAAATTTCTTACCCCTATGCTTGGGCCCACTTTTAAGCACTGCTGAGCCTCTTTTTATCGTTGCCGTCTAGCTATCGAAATAGGTGCTAATAATGATCGTGAAATTCATCACCTTTCGTAGTCGTTAGTCGAGAGACGAGGACGACGTCGCAAAAAATTGCCATCTTCGAAAGGGACACGTGGCTGCATTCAAAGGCGAAGAGGATGCCGGAGATGCGAAATCAGGAGTGGCTGAAAGTCGTATTTCTAGTTTTCACGAAAGTGTAAGCTACCCCAAAGGGGTCGACTCGTATCACCACATGGTAGCACTGGTATTGCCTACAGAAGATGATAGAGAGAGACCGCATCGGTGTATCTCAAAGCAGCTCGAAGCAACGTGGTCTGCCCGACAAGTTCATAAAGGCTATTTCGAGGGCCATGAAGCGCCTTGCTCCCCCGCTGGAAAGAATAGAGGCTGTTTCTGGTTGCTTGCCACGGAGAAAGAAGTAGTCGCGGAAATTTTCAGTTTCTGCAAATGCACATCGGTATTTAAACCTTCTGAAACTGAATAAACAGCAATTAATACTCCTGAATGCTCATTCGGATCTCCACTCACGGTTTAAGCCTAGTATTAGCTGATAATCTGTATTCAAATTAAGTTTACTCTCATTAAAGAATGTCAGAACTGTCATTTTCTTACAAATAGGCCTTACATACTGCGCATCTTAAATGCAACAACTTCAGTGGATTTCTTCATGGACTCCACGACTTCCATCGCAAAGTGGCCACTTTTTTAAACTTTTCTATTGTAGGGACACAGCAGTCTTGCCTTTAATGTTAGGCAAATATAGAACTTTCTCAAACAACGAAATCACACGTACGTGAAAATGTTTGACCGATTTTGACGAAGTAGTAGCCCAGTGTGCACACCTAGTTTATGACAAGCGTTACTCCTCTCTAAACGAAAGATAGATTGAAGTAGTGATGAGCCTTAAGCCTTGTTAAAATGGTTTAGTTGTTTAAGAAGAGCTTACGTTACTCATTTCAGTATTACCGAAGATTCAAATTCAAATTTTGCTGATGGAAACCGAATCCTCCACCTTCAAGCAACCATGTTTGATGAAAATATGAATTTTAATTTCCTGAACATGTAAAATAGTAGCAACAGTTGGTTATATCATCATGTATTGGTGACGATGAGCAGTTATTATCTAGTTAGCTAGGTAAATGTATTCCTTCGATGACCATGCTGGCTTCTAGCCGATCTCGACTGCCTCCGACAATGGTGCAATGGTGTAGGGAAATTGTAAATTAGTCATTAGTAACGTAAGTGTCAGGACTAACTGCATATGATAGATGCACAGCTTGTCAGGTTGTAATTTGTCTTCTGCTTCATTTAAAATAAGTAGCATTCTAAGGATATTATAATTTAAACACATCAGTTTGTGCAAGTTATGTTGATGGTAATTAATACTCCTCAACTCCTAAAATGGCGCCAATGAAATATATTTTTGTTAAGACATGCGCACCGAATTTCCTCTTTTAAATATAATAGACGATAAGAAATCAGAAGTAATTTCATGTAGTGTGCTCTGGAATCGATGCCACTTTCAGGAATTTCGAAGTTGTGAATTTCTTAAGCTATAATGAGGAAATCTACGATCAATTAAAATGATTTAGCAGGAATGAGCATCCAGAAATCAACCGACCCCTCAAATTGCCCTTAAAATACTTTTAAACCTATTTTTAAATATTATTTTCTCTCCACTTTCTTTCGATTTCGGAAGCAGGATTTTAAAAAACTTACGGATATTGTGGAGAAGTGTAGTAGACAGTGCCAACTGCAGTAGATGCTTATGTTTGTTATTTATTGCCATTCATTATATCATATTCTACCAGTGTTTCTCTTCCTATTTCTTGTTATCACTCTACTAGGTGGTCAAGTAAATTCTGCTTGAAAAAATAAAATTACTTGAATTGGTTGAAATCCAAAGATTATTTTATAATAATTAATAGAGTTTAGCATAAATTTAACGTTTAAAAACATTTGAACTTGTCGAAGTTAGTTTTAGAGAGCCCCAAAAATTATATTTACTTGATTAAAAGTCCACTAACTTGGAAGTATCTAAGAATCGTTTGAGGCAACAAATGTTTCAGGAGTTGAAGAAGGGGAATTCAGCAGCAGCCAAAAGGGCTAGAAACATCAACTCAAGAGAGGAATGTGTGAATGAAATTGGAGGGTTGCAGGACATGGTTTACGAAAATCAGAAGAGGCGATTTCATACTCCAAGAAGATGAGAATCGAACCGGACGATATCCGGTTAATTTTGATGATTTGCTGATTCTAAAATAAGCCCTTGAAGAAGCCTATCCTGCTTCACTATCTGAGTTGAAATTGGCATTTAAGAAACGTTCCTATACTTGAAAAATATGTGTTTTATGAGCGGGTATTTATTGGCAGTTGACATCTGCTCATCTCTTCTCATCACCTTATTTTCCCTCTTTTGTGAATGGCGAGAGGGGAAAATGTGCATTTTATGGAGAGGTTAAGCGCCGAAGACAGTAGCGGCTACCGATGGGGAAAGAGCCCAGCTGCAACAGACGAGAAGGGAACCTCATAGGAACTCCAAGGTTCTTTCTTCAATTTAGTGTGATCATCATGGAATAATGCACTTTAAATTTACACTGCCAAATGCAATTATTGCCCAAATACACTGTCAGAAAATAGAGCGGCTTTTACACCAAGCATACAGGATTACAGGAAGAAAGACGCGTTCAGAGGCAGTCTTTGCAACGCCACCGGAAGAGGTTGAAAGTAGCATTTGTGATTTCTCCGAATAATCAAACCCAAAAAAAGTTGACAATGAATCTATTAGTGAAGTTGTCGAAATGTGGGAGGAAGTCATAGATAATGAGGGGGAGTGTATTGTGTATTGTATTCCAACACAACTAATGGTATGAACTGATACTTAAATTAGCTTATTTAGATTAAGGTAGTGTTTTTGAGACTTGTGCCAAGTTGTACACATTTTCCTACCTAATTCACCAATAGGGACCCTCCCTCCTCGATACCAACGTTGATTGGTACCACTTTCGCGTTTGCACACACAGTCACATGCAACGCACGCACGCGTGCATCTCACTAGTCACTACTCATTGGTTGTTCCTCCCCATATCGCGCAAGCGGTATTGCCGATTCCTCTGACCACCATCAGAGGTCCACTTTTTGACATCGTGACATTTCATCATGATGTCTCCGCCCATGCCTCTCCTTCTCATTGGATTCATTTCAAAGTTGCTTTTCTCTTGCTTTGTGTGCACTGCCTCCGTGGCACACTTGGAAGTAGCCCTGTATCAGTTCGAGAACAACCTCAACTACAGGTTTCGAAGCGACTGCTGCCTGAAAGCCCTGGAGGGGTGTGATTCACAGTGCGATCTCACTTTCCGTCTGTGCTTTCGACCCTTCGATGTGGAGGAGAGGGAGGAGAGAGCCGACGGTGTGGAAAGCGTCTGTGAAGTTGGATTACTGAATGTCAGTCGAAAGGATATTGACAATAACGGTGGAAAGAACAGTTTTCTGAGGAAGTCAATGAATATCCCCCATCGATGGCCGGTAAGAATGCATTTTTATAAGTTACTAATTTACACAATTTCTGGAAATTAGCCCTTCATTTCTTGAAATTAAATAAACTTCTAGCGTTACTCAATATATTTGCTTAACCTTACAAATCAACTGAATATTTAATTAAGTGGTAGATAAATGCATATATTGTGTTTTAACTAACATAAAAATGAAAATTTGAAAATTAGCTAAAAAGCCAATGAAAATGAAATTCTATTGAATACTTTGAACACAAGCCTTTCAAAAGTCAATGAATTAGAAAAAAATGGGTGGGTTTTTAATCCCTGCAAAATAAGGATTTGATATACGTGTACATGATGCGTAAATCATTACAATTCAGCTCATTTGATCTCCTGCAATTTCTTCATTTAAGTGAAGACGCTTCTATCGACATTGGTTAAAATAACCTAGTAATCCTTGGGCTGATTCTGATAAATTGCAATCTACAGTTTTTAGTTTGGGATTTCATTTAATGTGGAACTAGTAGGACCGTATCGTTTACATTAATAGAGTATGCAATTAAAAAATTTTAAGAGCTAAAGAATAGCCCAGTCCATTATTTTCTTATATAACTTCTCTGAATACCATATTTGCAATCATTATATAAAATTGCCAACTTATTTCTTGAGGTTGGAATATTTAGCTGCAAACTTATATATGCTCATGACACGTTTTTACTAAAAATGAAACTAAACATATGACGAGTTAATCTGAAAGCTGTAATGAATTTTCCTACAATGTTTACTGAGTTTACTTGAATATTAGGGGTTAATAAAAGGAAAATGAAAACCAGCTTTTACTAAAATGAAGTTACTAAGTGGTAAATAGGTCGAGTGTCTTTGCTATTTCGACATGATGAACTTCTAGTATTTTACGCAAACATCATTTAGTGAATTTAGAGTCATTTATCAGAGCATCCACTAAATTCTGCCCGAATTTTAAACGAATAAAACAAGTGAACAAGAGTTCTATTTAAATAAAGATTCAGTCATCAATGTACTACTCCCCCTGATTGCCTATGACTTCCCACGATCCATTAAGAAGCTCTCTAAGACCTTTGCTAATGTTAACTTCTTTGGGTTCCGGTTATTCGAGGAACTTACAAATGTTAATTGTAATATTTTCCTGAGTAGTAGGAAAAGCGGTTTCTTCTAAATGATTTTCTGAGGCACTACGAAAAGTGGTTGTCTGAAAGAGCGAGGTCGGGAAATCAAGGTTGATGAGGAATTTTTTCCCAAATAATTTCTTGGATCAATTTTGATGCGATTCTTGCTTTATGGGGTTGTGCTGCATTATCCTAATGAAGCATCGCAACTGTACATTTCACCAATTGCCGACAGCAGACCGACGCACTAGTTATTACTTAACTATGTGATATCAACGCCCGTGATTATTTACCCGTGATCACACTTTACGGACCTGCTAATGTTTCTGACGAAAAAACATTTCAATAGGAGATCCATGAGCAACACTTTCCTAAAAATGTGAAAAAAATTTGTGAAGAAGGCGCGAAAAGCAGATGTCAACTAGAGAGTTGAGACTGCTTTCTGGCAAATCACGAGAAGGGCCCATTTTCCAAGTTGGTTTGATGTATGCTCATTGGACAATCCCAACTATACTGATAAAGCAGAAGAAGCTTCTTTAAGGGCTGTTTCAAGAAGCAGCTTGTTATCATTCGCATATGATGACGATCTAGGTCTCGCAAACCATCTTTTACAAGTTCCTTCATTTATACATTCCTCTCCACAAACTGAGTGAACGCTTCTAGTCACTTGAGTGCTTCGTGTGCAAATCAAGCTATTATTATTACTGTTATTATCTAAAATAAATTCTACTAGTTTATGTGCATCTAAGCCTAGACAATGTCAGCTGTGATCACCTACTATATCGTGTTCACTACGACATTAAATGCATATAAAGAAAGGAAGAAATCACCTGTCTAGAAACAATGCCCACTATTTGCTCTTGCCACTACTCGATTAGTCACCCCTCGTAGGTGGGAGAAGTCTTATTTGAACAGCTGTTGGCCAGCAAGGCTCCTTTCATCATGTGCAGACCTCCTCACCCCTGCTAATTTTTCCCTGCTGCCTCCCGGATACACAGACGCACACACGAGGAGAGTAGCACTAGCTCTGATGGGAACACCAGCTGTTCTAAGCAGTTGCCTCACGAGGAGCTAGGCACTGATATTGGCTAGGAGTTGGGTTATACAACTGACTCTTGGCAGATGGTCGTATTGCCACACACCGAAGCTAGTCGACTCAATAGTTTCTTTCGGAGGAAGGGCAAAATTTGGGGCAGATCTTTAGACTCACGCTTTATAAGTTCCGCCTAAATTGTACTTTCAGATTTTAACAAAATTTGAATTGCATTTACTTGCCCAATGAAGTTGAACATGATTCTTAGGTAAAGGTACTTTTAAACTTATCAAATTAGGTTTTTCGAAAATAATATATCTAAAATTTGTTTGATTAAAATCCTGCCTAAATGGGAGTTCAAGTGTATAGAATCATTCAAAATGTGTGCATGAGAGAAAATGATGGGTTGCAAAATTCAGAAATGGAGATGAAAACCGAACCGGACACAGCCCAATTGAGGTTCTCGAAGCAAGCCTTGAAAAAATCTTGCTTTTCCCGACAAGAAACTGGAAATTGGGCCTCATTCAACCCCCTCAACTGTTCAACGCTGTAATTAGAAACTGGGAAAAATTCTTAAATTTAAAAAATAGGTGTCTCATGAATTATGTGGCGTTAAATGTGTCATTATGGAAAATTTATGTTTCGTCGTTGACGGTGGCGGAATCGTAATCGGGGAAAGAACCCAGGCTCAGCCACATTCGAGAAAGGAGCTTCATGGGATGAAGATGAGATCTCCAAGGAATAATCCAGTTTGAGTTGTTACCACCCAATGCAGCAACAATTAATGCTCAAATCCACTGTCAGCAATGTGGGTGGCATTTGAAGCAAGCTTTGATAAGGAAATAACCTCCACTAGTGAATCAATGCAAGAACCTTGTCACAAAGAATCGAAGAAAATCTTGGTTGGAAGGAAACGCCTCCTCTGCCAACATATTCTGCAGGCCTTGCTCCTTCGTCAGACTGTTATTTGTTTCGTAGTGTACAGAAATAACTTAGAGGAAGAAACAGCTTTTGAAAAGTATCAGGTTAGAGGTTAGGTCTTACATTTGTGAGCTCTTCGAATCAAAACCCAACAGGACTGCTATGGTGGTGTTAGTAAGCTTTTTAGCAATTAAAAGGAGGTAATAAGTAATAAAGGAGAGAGCACTGATGATTGAATTTAATTAAATGTAACATTTTTCACTGGTTTCAATCATTCAAAATGAGGACACAACTTTTGGATGATCTGATACATCTGGCCATCAACCTCATCAAACACCGTAAGTAATCGCAATGGGCTTTACGCAATTCAGAACGAAAATCGTTAAGTGGTATTGTTCCGTACTATTTGAAGTGAACGATACGTAATCTTATCCATTGTCACTTACTCCAATTTCCCATGGGAAATTCACACCCTAATTTCATTGCCATTTCTACAGAATGAATGCAAATCCAGCCAATCGCCTTCAGGAAGTATCTAAACATGGTTTGGCTGCTAAATTAAGGCCAGTTAGGGTAGTTATCATGTCAAATGCTTGTTTCCTGCTAGCACTTTTCCGAAGTTAGTCGGACCGCGTTTTTTTTCACCCTTTCCTGAAGAGGCAAGAATGAGCCCAAGCCTGTGTCCTTCTTTGTGTATGGGTCTTTGCCTATCGATTTTGCCCTTGAACAGCTGACGTCTAGGTAGCAAAACAGTTGTTTCACTTAGGCTAACGCACAAATCCCAGAAAAGAGCTGCTCCCCTGGACCGGATTATTAGCGTCAGCTGTCACATCCCATGTGCTAGTGTGATTGGGAAAGGGAATTAGCAATGACCATTGGGAATGACGATGCGCGTGTTTTCAATACTGTCGAGATACATCCATAAAATCAATCCTGAGTGGTCAGTCTGAGCTTCTTGAACACTGCTCTCCGAGTGGACTACAGACTCTCCAATTTTTGAGATACCTCCGATATTTGCTTCAATAAATGGACGTGATTTCTCTATCTACACTCTTTCAGCAGTAGGTAGATGCAGTGTTGTAAGAAAAGATACCTTAGTTTTTTGATAATGCTGATAATATTACAATGTCCAATGGAGCTGAGCGTAATATTATGTCAAGATGCATTTAAACTGATAATTTTCATTTTACGGAAGAATATGATTAACATTTGCTAACATGGAAGTGCCCAAGAATCATTTGAGTGGAAATGGTTGCAGCAGATAATATGCGAAGTTAGCTTTTAACTTTCTAGAAGCAACAACTCATCCTGCTTTGTAAGTTGAGTTGGAATTTGGAAACTGAGCCTAGTTCAAACCATAAGCAATGTTTATCGATGTCATCTCGAAAATACTCATGTACTTGAAGTGGGTGAATTAGCTGAAAACAACGTCAAATCTCGCCAAATTGTACTACTGTAGTTTCGTAAGAGGAGGCAAAACCTCGGTCACAGCAGCCGAAAGAGGACCTTTATGAGTGATGATTCAGAAAGGGATGGTGCACTATCAGGATGATGATATGCACGACCCGATTCAGCACGAATGAAGTCACATAATATTGGTTGGGAGATAATTCCTCATCCTGTTCTCGGACTACAATTTTTTCTCAACTTGCAGAATCATTTCCAAGAAGCGGCTTTTGCTCCGCCAAAGAAAGATGTAGTTATAAGCTTGTTGACAGATGGAAAGTAGTCAAGGATAATCAAGGAAAGCACATTGGTTATTCAATCTCTAACTGAATGTAACATTTGGTCGGCTGTTTTATTCAAAATTCAAACACAATTCATGGGATGACCTGATAGTTATCTATTTACGATTTTATGTCCTGTTCGTTAACTAAGTTTACCAGAAGAAGAAGATGGGGTATTTCATGCATAGCGTTCTTAGCAAAAACCGCATTTTTTTTACCCACTCACTGCGTAGGATGCGTCTCTAGAGAATACCCCGTAATGCCTTGCGCCTCATCAAATATTCACTAATCCACTCATCTATGTCTTCTTTCACCATGCCTAGTAGTGACTGGATGCATAGCTTAAGTCCATTAAGAAAGATATAGAGTAGATAGAGTAAATAGAGAAGCAGCGGATTATTTCAAAATTGCCAAAAAACCTTATTCTTATCAATTCTTCCCCCTTTTTCATTTATAAAGATTTCTGTATGTTTCAAGTTCCAGTTTTGTGTTCTGGAGCTTTTGGTGTGTTCTACATGAAGAAGCAACAGTTTTCTTCGTTCACTATACTGAGTCTCCAAATCTGGCCCTAGTTATCGAAAACGCTTCTTTTACTCAGCTTGAGGAAGGATTTTGTGAAGTTCCAACTCCTCCCATCTCCCTAGGCCAACATCAATCGATTTATCCGTGAAGTAATTAGGGGTCTGAGCATAAGGGTGCACCTGTAATTTTCTCATCACCAAAGGAGACATATGACTTAGGGTGGAAGGGGAGTAAAATGACCGGGCTAAGGCTTCCTCCCTCTCCCTTGCACGCGTGCAAAAGCCACATGCATAATTAAAGGACCAGCCTTATTCACCTCCCCATCCTCCTTGCCTTTCGCCCCAAAACTCCTCGGACGAGTGTACACCTTGGTGGGACGTAAGGCAAATTATCGATTGCTCATACTGAAGACATGGGCATTATTTGTGATGATTTTCGAAATATTTGCAAAAAAGAAATAATTTCGACTGATGGATTTAAGCAGAGAATCTAGAAAATGGATAAAAAGAACAGATGTTTTGTGAAAGGGTTTTCAACTTGGTAATTTAGACAACGTCTTATTCTTCGTCACTATACGCTAATTTCCCCTGAGAGGTCTCCACTCTAATTTCATTGTCGCCACCACCACTCTCAAAGAGAATCAAAATTTCATGACATTGTAGAGTTTTTTGTCAATTATTTTTGCTATTTTAAATGTTTCCTTAAAATAACTGGTTTAGTTAGAACCTTATAAAAAATTAATTGATCTCTCGGACTTCCAAAGAGATGCTTGTATGGCAGACGCTGGTGAAACAAACACATATTTTGTTGATTTTTTCTAGTGGTTCTACTGCTTTGACCGACCCTTTATTTAAAAATGATAGTATTGATGCTAAGTTAAGGCTTTGTTTCTTATAAAATCACAAACAATGTTTAAGAAAGGCAAACTCACTTTCGTGTATTATTTTTCCAGCGTCTGTATACACTGATCCTGGAGGTGTTCGACTCTAAGTCGAGTGGCCACGCGACCTTCAAGTACCCGGTTGACAGAACCATTCACCGAGGAATCCTGCTACCGACTCCATCCAGTGCATCGAATCAATGGCAGTCAACGGTGGTTGAGTCCACCTCCTCCAGCTATCGATTGGCGTTGAAACTTAACTGTGCTCCACACCACTTCGGAGCTGATTGTGCCCGGGAGTGCAAGCAACAGGCTGGGAGATTCAAGTGTGATAGCAATGGCTACCACGTTTGTGAGGAGGGCTGGAGTGGACCGAAGTGTGATAAGCGTAATTTTCACTGATGTTTTTTGTGTGTTTCGTCTCAATGTTTTGTTAGACCCGTAAGTAGATATGCTCATGCATGTAACACCACCTAGATACAAGTACTTCTCCTGGTTACTCATCACTTCTATCCACATATTAACTAGCTTTGTTATATAATTATTGGAAAGCTATTTTGGTGTCGAATCGAGGAACAGACAAATTTCAGTTTCAACTTCCTCAAGCAGCTTTTCAAAAGCTGATGATTTTGTAAGGAGCAAAGTCATGAGTTGGATCGTGCTGTACTGATGGAACTTCATCCTTTTTCAACTCAGATCTCTTTCCTCCACCTGATTGGTGACAGCAGAATATTGGAGAAGGAATCGTTGCTTCATTAGGTGGTAACTAATTAGTGGATTATTCATTGGCGATCCCGCAACACTGAAAGAATAAGTGCCTTTATCACGGTGGCCGTGGATGGGTTCTTTTCCCTTTACTAACCTTCCACTGTCTACGAAGCTTAACAACATTTTGACAAAAGGTCTATCTTTCGCCAATCGCCAGCCACCAAGACAGACGAACCTATTCTTCGGTAATGGATGATAGAAAAGCAGATTTTAAGTCTAGATTTGAGTTAATTGCTTTCAGGCAATCCATGAGGCACACATTTTCGAAGTTTAAAAACTTTTTCATGTTTGTAAAGATGTCGATGAAGGTGGCAGTTATAATGTCTTGAATAAGCTTACTTGCCCATTCCAACTCAGCCGATAATGCAAGAGAAGCTTCTTCAAGGTCTGCTTCTGGGCTGGACGTCTGCTTCGATCGTCATCTTCGTGGATGGTGAGATCTGAGTTTCGCAAACCATCTTCTGCACACACATTCTTTCATTGCAGTGCAATTTCCTAGCCGCTCTGACTGCTGCTTCTGATTTTCCTACCGACGTTATATGCTTCATTTGATTCTTCTCGGTTACTTCCATGTTAGCACGGTTTTAATAGACCAAATTTTTAACTTAATTGGTCTGTTAACTAAGGGTTTTCTAGTTGAAATGCATTTTAACGTAATGGAAAACTCAGCTTCATTGGGAATTATTAAGAAGAAGTTCAAATTCGGACAGAACTTACGGGATGATTGCTAAATGCAATAATTGGATGCTTTAATGTGGTTTAAATAAGACTATTTAACTTGTAATTTTCTCTCTACTTCAGCTCTGTGTCGAAAGGGTTGTCACACAACCAATGGAAGCTGCAAAAAACCCGGAGAATGTATGTGAGTTACTGTGAAAATTCTCACTTTAATATGTACAGTGTTGAAACTAATTTCAAGCTGATGATTCCTCCTGCTTCGATTTCAGTTGCGCCAATGGATGGAAGGGTGAACTGTGTGACGAATGCATAACCTACCCCGGCTGCCGGCATGGAACCTGCGACAACGCTCCCTTCACTTGCCACTGCCTACCAAACTGGGGTGGCCCATTCTGCGATCAAGGTAATTTACTCCCCACCGTGACTAAGAGATTCGCTCCGTTATTATTATTAATATTGATGACCACCGAGACCGGCAGTAGTTTTGTTAGCGAGGTGGTCCTTCAGATGTTTTTCAACTATGATGTGCCCAGATCTGGACTACTGTGGTCGACATACTCCGTGCCAAAACGGCGGTATCTGCAAGAACACCAACATCACCTCAAAGCCCTTCGAATGCATTTGCCCTCGGGGATGGAGAGGCGAGACCTGTGAAATAAGTGAGTGACTAAAGTTTAGTAAAGTCTGCTTGCATTCAGGCTAGTAATGCCAGAGTTATAAAATTGGTCGGAGTTTTAAATGCCCTCTTTTGTCAAGGATTATCTAGTCTTCTCATAACACTGAAAGTATTAAATTACAAACGAACACTTTGGGATAGGGTTATAGCAAAATGACCTTATTTATTGATCTTTTAGAGCTCAAACCTTGTGAATTGCACCCTTGCAAACGCGGTCATTGTCGTGACATCTCAGAAGAGGCCTTCGAATGCGTCTGCGAACCTGGATGGCGTGGCGAGTTATGTGATCAAAGTGAGTTTTATGTTTAAAATTGAAAATATTTCAACAATGAGGTAGCTGTTGCAAAAACAAGAAATTTATCAGAAATGCTGGTACATTTTTTCAGTGTAATCGTCTGCGGATTAGTGGCAGAACAAATTTCTCTTTTATAAAGCGAAGTACATAGTTAGTAATTGCCTAAACACATCCATTCAAAGGGAATCATAAAGGACAAACTTTCAATTTACCCTCACTGTAAAGACAAGTTTAGAGTGACAAACCCTAAGATAAACTAAATTGTTCCTTATTAACTGAAGTCTCACGGAATGCAGTCAGTGATTGTACAGTTAATCCTGACGTAGGCGCAAAGTTAATCTTCTGTTGGTTTAATCACCTCTGGCATTGTTCGGGGATTATGAGTTTTGACAGGGAGGCTGGCTAGTTGGTTTGTTGTCTATTCACGACCTAATAAAACAGAAGACTTAAGGCAGTGCTAAAGTCCAAATTTTAAAGCAAGTTTTTGTTGAAAATGTATTTTCCTTGAAGAAGTACTGCTTGATAGATCCTAATCTCCTATTCCAATTAGTGTTTTTTTAAACTTTTCTAGAGATTAAAAACGGATGCTTTTAGTGGTTTTGCTCTCAAGATGAAAAAAATAGGTAGAAATAGTAGTTTTCGGTTGTAAAAGCAATCAAGCTAACATGAACGGGTCCAACTAGTTGAGTTATCAATTTTGTCCCTGAAAAAAGCTTTATCATAGATTTCAAACGAACGAATAATCACCCATCGAAAATCCCTTGATTTCTATCAAGAAGAGTTCACCACTCAAATGAAAAAATACCACTTTGTTTTATCTAAAATGAAGTAGAGATCGATTGTGAGGGTAGTAGTAACCTTGATTATTCACCTTCTTGTCGCGTTAGAGTCTAGGCTTGCTCAAGCGTGCGCCTGAATCATTAATGAGGTTTCTGGCAAGACTGATTAGGGAGAATCTTTGCACCTAGCCCTGTCCGGATGTGGGATTTACGCACCCTCATTCTTCTTCTTCTTCTTCTTCTACTATGCAGCTACCTGCGTTGTTTTGGATGAATGCGATGAAGCAATTCTTGCTTCATTGCGGTTTGAGTAACGAGTTCTGAAATGTGACTGGATTAATCAGCTTTGAAGGTCAAAATATTCTGAGCGTAAGCTCCAAAGAATTAAATAGAAACCTCTCGGGATATTCGAGTCATATTTGTAAAGTCCAAATTTTAATTTTTTAACTGAAAGAAACCTGAAAGAAGTTTACAAACCTGAAAAATGGGTGAATACAGGTGAATTGTCTGAAGAGGTTTCAAATGGCATTTGTTAGTTCTTTAAATCAATGAAGTTGAACATGATTCTTAGGTAAAGATACTTTTAAACTTATCAAATTAGGTATTTCGAAAATAATATATCTAAAATTTGTTTGATTAAAATCCTGAAGAGTTTTAAAATGGCATTTGTTAGTTCTTTAAATCAAAATCGCAAGAACTTCAAGATAATGAAGGCATTTTTAAGCTTTCCAATAACGCATGAAAGTCATAGGTAACAAGTAAATGTTCACTTATTATCAAATCTTTAAGTAAGTATAACATTTTTTCACTAGTTTCATTTATTTTGATATGTCCTGTGCTAATACGAAAACCATAATCTCCCATTCTTTAAGATATCGACTTCTGTGAGCAGAATCTCTGCATGAACGGTGGGAGATGTCAGGATCTAGACGGCCTGGGATTCCGTTGTGATTGTCCTCGAGGCTTTGTCGGCTCCGTGTGCCAACTCCGATCCCCCTGCATCGATTCCCAATGCGTCCACGCTCACCAGTGCACTCAACTCGCGACGGCTTCTCATGGTGGCATCAAGCATGACTGTCAGTGTCTACCCGGATGGACTGGAGAGTTATGTGATCAAAGTAAGTCCCACCAGCGTATTAATTGAGAAAAGACATCCCAGATGACCTCATACATTAGCATCTATTTTAAGTTTTCTTTTCTAGTTCTGTTTCCTCATGTTTTCAGATATCGACGACTGTGTCGGCAAATGTCGTAATGGTGGCACCTGCCATGTGAGTCTTCCCTTTCAATTAAAGCAATCTCAAATCAAATCGCTCTTACTGGTTTTAATTCCATTTTCAGGATCTGATTGGCGACTACTTCTGCACCTGTCCAGAAGGTTTCTCCGGTCGAAACTGTGAAATCAACCACAAATGCGCCTCAAATCCTTGTCAAAACGACGGCGTCTGTGTTGAAGTCGAAGGTGGTTTTAAGTGCGTCTGTCCTGAGGGCGTATCTGGAGACTTCTGTCAGGTATGCAATTGAGTCTACTGAAATGATTGCAAGTAGACCCTAACATTCATCTCCAAATACACCTAGTTTGCAAAGCGTGGCTGTGACCCGAATCCCTGCGAGAACCGAGCCCCCTGCTACAATCTCAGCCCACACAACTTTTACTGCAAGTGCAATGAGAGCTTCTACGGTCGATATTGTGAACACCAGAGACCCTACTGTGGACCAAAAGGCTGTTCGAACCTCCTCGATCCCTGTGCAGAACATGGAGTTGTACTGCAAGTTCCTCTTCTACCCGCGGTCATGTTTAACGCTCAGACAGCAGCGGTGCCAACTGGAGCATGTGGCGAGCACGGAATATGCATGAAACACCCACTCACAGGCATCCACAGCTGTGTTTGTGAGAACGGCTACACAGGACGGTTTTGTCAGGAGGTGAAAGACAACTGTGCGGAGATGGGACATTTGTGTAAAAACGGCGCTACGTGCATCAGCGATGCGAGAGATGAATTTCACTGTCTTTGTAAGCCCGGGTTCAGCGGGACTTTCTGCGAACGACAATCGCATCCTTGTGACAGCGAGCCTTGCCGAAATGGTGCCTACTGCCAGGCATTGGAGTCACTGGGGGGCAGCGATGTTTCCTTCCAGTGTAGATGTGCTCCTGGCTGGATGGGGAGATGGTGTCACCTACCGGCCCCAAGAAGCCCCTGTCAGGTCTCGCAACCCTGTCACAACGGCGGAATCTGTGTGGATGATGCTCTTAGTCCCCAAGGATTCTTCTGTCAGTGCGCCAAAGGCTGGAGTGGGCTTTTCTGCCAAACCAGTACGTTCTTAATCTTTGAATTGAAGGTTTCAGACTTCATTTTGCTATGATTTCTGAATAGAGAGAATGACAGTCGATAATGTCGACCATTTATCGAGATCATCATTTCTATACAGAGCTCTTATAAACATGAAAATCAATTCAATAGGGGCAAGACTATGTGGTTAAAGATCGTGAGAGCGGAGAGATTAATCCAGTGCTTACTGGGGCAGATAGTACGAACGCCATTGAGTCGAAGGAGCCAGAAGTACGTATCAGGCCTCTTCTGAGATCGCAGGTGCTCAAAGACTGGCACAAAGCTTCTTGGTTAAAAACGCATGATAAGCCGACTTTACCGCATGGTCCTTCGATGACTGTTCTTCGGATCGTTGATATAAAGAAGCGAATGGCACTGAGCTTCTGGTCTAAGAAACAAATGTCTGTGAAATAGCTGGACGAGGTGCTGGTCGCGTCTAGCGTGGTGTCACAACCGCTCTCTAGGCACCTGAACCTCTGGGTGCAGGTCTGCAAAAAATCTGGTGTTGCCAAGAGAGTATGTCAATCAGCACTTGATTCTGACACAAGAAACCAGTCATCCAGTCCCTTGCAGAGATTGGATGCAAAATCTCTGGGGGGGGGGATGCGGCAGCGGTATTTCACTCGGAAGGTGCTGCGAAGGCGTGGATCTCCAGAAACTAAGGTTCCACATACTCGGTTCACATACAAGCTTCATTGTTTGCCTCGACATGCAGTGTAGGCGTGTTTGCCGAGGTCATATGAGGGTTGCGGATGTTGCGCCTGGTGAGTACAGTAACCACGAGCCTGTTTAGAGCATATGACTAAACGTTGAAATGGGGCCCCGGTACTGAGTCTCAATGAGTGCCACGGGTTCGATGCAGTTCTTCGTTGCTTCTTGTATGCATTATCCCTTCAGTAGGCTTCACTCTTCGAAACTTTATCGGTGGAGGAAGAGTCCCACGTATAATCTAATGAATACCTTTAAACTCCGCTCATGGATCTGACTAGATGCTCGACCTTGATGATCGATCAACGTCAGCCTAGAGCCCTGCACTCTGATTCTAAAACCTGGAATTTATCATTTTTTGTGATCTTTTATAAATCGGACTATTCTACCTAAATGATTTCTGTGTTGCAACCGAGGGCAAGATATTTTTCCTCTATATTATCGAGACAGTAACACGTCTAATTCATATTGAACCTGTATACACCGATACACTTACTCAAGCGAATGAGCCACAGCTGTTTAAGAGAATTCCAGAGAAGAGGAGTGAACTCAAGAGGTTCTTTGTGCTATAGGAACCAAGAACTTGACTCAGACTCCGGCAGACGACAGGGAAAGTTCTGTAACAGTTTGGGAGGGTTTTGTGTAATCATGAGAAGGTGGGAGTAACTAGCCTAGTCAAGCCACAACGGGTGCCTTATCCAAGCAAAACATTCTCCATTGATATATCAGTAATAAGATTATTAAATGAGTGAAATAAACTTTAACATTTTAGGGTCCCTGGAATATCAGACATGCTTGAACGGGAATTTCTGCAAGAACGGTGGAACCTGCATAAATGTTGGCGAAGGATTCTACTGCCTCTGTCCACCTGGGTTCACTGGATCTCAGTGTGAGGAAGACATCGACGAATGCCAAAATAACCCCTGGTAGGGTGGGATTTCCAATTATTGTGTATCAATACCCTGGTCTTGCGTAACGAGCCTATCTTGGTTAAATTTTAGCAAAAACGGAGGAAAGTGCCGGAACCTGGTTAATGGATTCGAGTGCATCTGTGCCGAGGGCTTTATGGGAATGGATTGCCAGCACAGTAAGTTGAAAAAATGTACATTTGTGTATGCTAAAATTAATTCTCAACACACCAGTGCTTCGACCTAAACAACTGACAATTTCAACTCGAAGATTGCTACATGAATCGTTTAAAAATACCTGTCTATGAGTATTGAAGTATGGGAGGCATTTAATTAAATTATTATCACGTCATCAAATTGGTTCTGTCCAAATTTAGAACAAATAAAACAAGTAGTCAGGTATTACATCTAATTAAAGGTTCAGTCATCAGTGCACCTTTCCTCATTTACTGTGACTGGTTTCCATTGATTAATAAGCTTGTTAATACTTTTAATATTTGTAACATTCGTCTGGTCTTGGTTCGAAGGACTCACACATCAGTTTCAACCTCTTCCTGTGGAGTAGCAAAAGGTGTGTCTTCTTAAAAACGATTTTCTAAGCTACAAAACAAAAGGTGGCAGACTAAAGGAGCAAGGTAGGGAGAATAGGGTGATGGACGAGGAATTTTCTCTAAATACAGTCCTTCGTCAACCTTTTGTGACGTGAATCTTGGTGAATTAGGTTTTGCATTGTTCCGATGAAACAGCACCACTATTCTATTCACTTGAGCAGGTCATGTTTTCCTCCTCAAAGCTTGATTCAAACGCTCTTACTGCTCTGAGAGTAGATCTGAGCATTAGTTGTTACTGCGTTACATGGTAGCAATTCAAAGTAGGCAAGTTCTTGGCGATTCCACGAGACTGGTCCAAGAAGAACTTCTTATCCACGAAGTTCCCTTCAAGGCGGTCGTGAATGTGGTCTTTCCATGTTAGCAGGGTTCAAAGCAAGCACATTTCAATGTTATTCTTCTCTACAAATAAATTTAATCAATTCAAACGCATCCAATCATGAAACTAATGTACACATCCATCTGACCTTATAAAATACCCTTCGGATTTCGTTTGAATTCGAAAATTGTAAAATTCAGACAGAACAGATGCAGTGGTATGATGTTTCAAGACGTGCAGAAAACACTCAATTAAATTTATAGATATCAAATTTTGGTTAGTTTATTCGCCTCACCTTGTGGTATCGGTGTTGTGCTAAAATGCACTTAAGCGATGCCTCAACTAATTCATCACCTGATGCTCCTTCTTCTTCTCAAGACATTGACGAGTGCGTGAACAACCCCTGCGCTTACGGTGCTCGCTGTGTGGACAAGATCGGGACTTATGAGTGCGTTTGTCCCGAGGGACGCAGTGGGAAACACTGCGAGGAGGTGGCCGCACCCGTCAGTCCCAAGCCACCCTCCTGCCGCTTTAATAACCGCATCTATGATCACGGCGACAAGTGGGCAGCTCATTGTGCCACTTGTGAATGCGTTACAGGGGACATTGTTTGCAAGAGGGTGAGTTTTGAGTTCTTCCAAGGTATTCCAATTTGAAGTTAGAGGACTGGTAAAGGCGTAGGACAGGATAGCGAAGACATCTTGAAAAATCCACATAAGATATTTCTCCAAACTTACGCTAGGCCGGAGGTCGGAAGTGGGGTAAACGATGATTCGTTAGAGAAAATCAAATTTTCCACCGCTAGAGGGACAGACCAATTCTGCTGGAGGTTTCTACAAAACTCTAAGCGCTTTGATACATTTATCATTGACATCAGAGGCTTTCTGATTCCACCTCCTCGTGGAATCCAGCTCCTCTTTGCGGCTCCAGCCGAGGAACAGTTTTTGTGGAAACTGGGTTCTGTAGGTGCTTATTGTGATCTGAAGTGATTGCAGGAGCCGTGGTCTCTAACGATTCCATTCAGAGTCAGACCTTCTCTCTCAGCTAACACCTCTGAGACCAAACGGCCAGACACCTGTGCTTTGCTAGGGACGACGTTTCTCCTTCTCTTTCGAAGGCGGCAGTCATTGCTTTTGAGACGGTATCTCGTGACAGTACGTCAGACAATCGGGGAGGGGAGGCGAGGGGAGGGGAGGGGGGTGGGCAGTTTCTGTTTCACCTGCGCCTGTCATAGGAGCACCAACAATTTTGAGTCTTTGAAAAGTTATAACCATTTTTAAATATGTAAGAAGCAGTCATTTTATATAAATATATTAAATAGAAAATAAAAGCATAAAGACTAAACAGTGTTAAGTTTTGATTGTTTATTGTTGTAATTCCAGAAAATTATAACTATAGAACTATAATTTTCTGATTATTTCAGATTTTAATTAATTTTATATTTATTATTGACTGTAAAATATGGATAGTTGTTTATTTTGTTATTAGGACGCTTTGTACTACTACGAATGTATGTTTTGAGTCGTTACGCATCCGTTTTCTGGTGGCCTGCTATCCTAGAGACAGAACGAAATATTACTAATCGCATTACATCAGATATAATCATTACCTCGTAAATACATATCATTTATAACATGTTATATGATGTCGAAATGTTAGATTTTGCAACTATTTTGTACTAACCTTGCATATTTCTCCAAACTTCTTTCATAGTAGACCAGATATTAGATATCAATAAGCGTCACAAAATAATATATTTTAATTTAAATTCACTTTGAATTTTCTATGAAATCAGAAAATTATCAAATGTGACTGTGCTGTGATCCTGGGAATTCTTAAGAGTATAATATACGCTCCTGATATCGTTCGGTTATACCTTCCTCTTCAAGTATTCCCTGACTCCAATGATGGGCAGTAGAGATGATGAAAATGTTTTCTTACGTTTAAGAAAGAACTCTAAAGAATGCTAGGGCTTCAGCATTGCAACATTTTCCATTTCTAATAAAAATGAAAGAACTGCAAATAAAGCATTTACGACGATTTCCGATTCAGGAGTTCTGTGGCTATTGGTCATGCATCGCGGCAAGCGGTGAGGACGACCCGTACGCCTGCAAAGCGGGCGAGGAGTGCCGGTTGATAAGCGCGGCCCCCGCTCCCCCCCTATGCCTCACCCCGCCCTGCTATGCCCGTGCACGCTGCGTGAACAGTTCCTCATTGGCCACCGATGCCTTTGTCTCAGCACCAGCCGGACTGCCTCCTGCTTTGTCTGGTTGTCGTCCGGGCGCCGCTCGTCTAACCAATCAGTGTGCTCGACTGGCTGTGGCCGTAGCCCGCTCTCGTCTGCCCTACGGGGTGACTGTGGAAGACTTCTGCAACGCGGTTAAGGCCCTCCCGGCAATAGAAGCCACCAAGACGTTGATGAATGAAGGAGGTCTCTTGGGAATGAGCTGTGGATTGGCGGTAGTTCTTCAACCGGACCCAAAGTCGGATCTAACGTACCTAGAGGTATGAGTGGCGTATATGTTAAGCTCTTGCGCCTCCTCCGGTTGAGTATATGGCTCTCCGCAATTACAGATCACCCTCAGTTCAACTGACGAGCGGATTCGCAAAGCCAGCGACGGGAGTGAGTACGTCTTTGTGCAGAGGTTCGCGCACAACCTGGTAGCGGCGATTAGGGAAAATGCATCGCGAAACACCTCGTGGACTGGAGAGGCACCACCGTCCCTGGCTCTCATGGTGGGAGAGGGAGAATCACCGGACTTCTTTTGGCACACAGTTCTCCACGGAGTTGCTGAGATTAATGTCGAAACGGTGCTCGTAAAGGACGACGAAATGCGTGAGTCTACTTTCGCATAACATCAAATAAGTCCGTAGTGGGTAGTCGCCCTAAGACTCTCTCCAAGACGGATGAGTTAAAATGTGTACCAGTGTTTATTAGGAACTTCTGCTCAGATGGGTGTGCTATGTGGACAAAGGAGTAAAGTTACTCAGATTCCGATTGGCGATGGGTTTTGGAGGGCATCGTTTGAGCATGGGTAGCTGTCCATGACTCACGTGACACTGGTGATGATAATTTGGACCGAGGCAACTAGAGCGTTTGGTGCGATCTAAAGTGCAAAAAACGCTCCATCGAAGTTTGTGTCGGAAGGGAAGGCTCCAGGACGTTCACAATTTGTGTGAGACACTTAAGGTGACGAAACGGTTGTCTGTGGAGTTTTAGAAGTTATAGGGCCTCTTGGTAAGATGAGTGCCTCTGTCTAAGCTGTTCATTAAAACTAACCAATCTCTCTATCTGTTTTTTGCCTTCAGCCCAGAATCCGCTGCTAGTGCCTCTGGCATGTTGCCTCTTAGTTGCCCTGGGAGCTCTCTGCACCTGTGTCGTCTGCTTTTGCGCCCATCGGAAGCACCAGGAACTGCTTGAGAAGTACTCCGCAGTCACTTCTGCACCCGCCAAATCTCCACATTCTCCACCTTCTCCACCGCCACCGCCACCGCCGATGATGGGTGTCAACATCGGCGTCCACGGCGGAGCTGGTGTTCCCGCCACCTATGTGGGCACTGGGGTGACATCCAGTGCCCAGTACTACACTCCCACGGTCATCTTTCCACACCAACAGCCCCCGAGGAGTGGACGCTAATTTTATCCCTCTTCTTTTGTCCACCCCCGACCAATGTGCAATGTCCAAGTTCCTTGAAAATACACACCATTTGTACAGCAGCCCGCGAAGAGGCTAGAAATATTCACACAGTGTGGATGAGATGGCTTCAGGAAGGGGAGACTTCAACTTCAACTTCAACTCCGAAGTTGAAATCGAACCATACCTCCACCGGTCAACTTTGATGGAGAGCTTCCTGGTTTATCAGTTTAGTTGGAATTAGCAATAATGCTTAGTTCAAATCATGTGCCTATTCATCATTGTCATCTTCAAGGCTTGGAAATCGGTGTCCCATGAATTGTCTGCTCCTCGAATGTAAAACCAAAATAATTTTACGACAGTGGTATTGGTTGGCTTGTAAGTTGATAGAAGGTTGAACTGATATCACTAGAAAGGAATGTCAAATAAGAATGCTGAATTTTCCTTGTGAAATTTAGAGGAAACTACATACAATTGTGATGCAGGCAGTTGTGGTGACCCTCTGGTCACCTGAGTTTAACACACGAACAACTAGGAAACATCACTACAATGACTGACTATTTAACCCTAAACTAAATGACCATTTTGCTTGAGGATATTCTGGTCTGCCAAGCATTAGTCCCTGTACACACTGGCAAAATTAGTGGAAACACTCCGAAGAATCAACAAAATGTGTTTTAGTGAGGTGCAGGGCAAGTTGGCCTTTTGCGGCAATTGCGGACTCCATTCTCCGAGGTGGAACTGATTCATACAAATGGGGTGTTGATGTTTCCAGTGGAATTTCAGCCCACTTCTCGGTTAAACACCCTCACCAGTTCCATTGGAGAAGATGGCGGCGGTGGCGGTGGCGGTTGCGGCGGGAAATGACTTCTTACGTGAATCTCTCAAATCGATGACCCCAAATAGACCTCAATAATGCGGTTGATGTGCTCAGTAGGCAAACAAAAGCAGTATCGTTAAGAGCACTACCATGGTATCGCTCATGTCTGATGTCCGGTGAAATGCCTTCATTTATCCACGACAAACCCTCAGCCATAAATTGGAGCGGCTAAATTAGCACATCGCATTGATGTAGCTGATCAGCAAACTCCCGAAGAGAAAGGGATAACCCAAGAATATTTGTCTGCAGCGTGCCTTTTCCTCCTGAGACTTGCATACCGTTTCCTCTTACGCCAATTTTTGCAACAACTAGAGTTGTATAATAATTACGTTTTGACAAATTCTCAATTTCTGGTGATTTTCAGGAATGCACCCGATTAACCGGTCGTTACTCAATATTTCATGCAGCAAACATGGCGTGAAGATGAGTAAAAAGCTAGATTGCTTAATACCTGTTGATGAATTTCCGATTAATTTTCCAACATAATTTCTCTTATTACCATTTATTGCTAGGGTATTTTGCCCAGCATTTGCCCCTCTAAGAAATGCCAAATACTTCACGGTATTTAAGACCAGTTTTAGAAAGAATTGAGGCCATATTCCTTAAATCGGAAATTGTCCATTTTTGAGCTCATGGGAATGGGGATGGACTTGGTGAAATTCACTTCTCAAAATCGACGTTTTTACTGCATCAAACCACTAGACTCGCACCGTATCGTCAACATTGTCCTTGTCTGATACCGCTGAATGGTCAATGTCGTGGATATAGTTTTGGATGCTCATTCCAATTAATCATTCCTATTGATGTTTAATACCATTTCTATTGTTCGTTAAGGGGTTCAGGGAACACCCAAAGTTAGGCAGGCATAAAAGACGCTTACAAATATGTCCATTGTTCGCACGCCCTGCATTAGAGCTACTACTACTTCATTGCTACTATTACAATGACGATATCATCGCGAGAGTGAGTGACCCAGTTGCAACCACTGTGCTTGTCCTATCGGGCCATCCGATATGTTCCGTCGGAATTTTGAATAAATAAAACAAGTAACTGAATGTTTCATTTTACTAATTTGTTAGTTGTTTTATTAATTATTTTAGATATTTATTATTAATTTTGTTAATCACTAATTCAAATTTCTTAATTATCATTGTCTCCAATGCAGTAGCAAGCTTATTATTGCATAATTTCTATTGTTTTGATAGTTCAAAGAGCTCACTTGCAGGAGTTGGAAAACACAGTTGGAACACCCAACATTTTGGCATAAACAATTACAACTTAACATATTTTAATCTTTTGTTTATAATATTTAAATTGAATATTTCCATTCAAATGGCAGTTTTTTGCAGCCTTTTAAAAATGGCAGACCATTCGCACTTCCGAAGAGGCCAAATTGCAGGCGCTAGTGTGACAGAATCTGCCAAAACCCCAAACAAAAGAAGCTTGGCATTTTAAGAGGTCCTGTCTCAAAAGTGATGACTGCCGCCTTTGGGGAATAGATGGAAAAACGTCTGGCCGACAGCCGCAGTTGTCTGAGAGTGATCGTCAGACTCTAAATCGAATTGGTAGAGAGGATCGCAAGACCACAGCTCCGAAAATCACGAAAGAGCTCCTCAATCAACACCCACAGCTGCAGTACCCAGTTTCCACAAAAGCTGCTCCTCGTCGGAGCTGCACACGAAAGCTGGAGTCAACCACACTGCAATAAGAAAATCTCTGCTCTCAAAGACGCCAAATGGTGGAGTGGAAACCTCATCTTTTACTGGAGGAATTCGATTTTATCTGAAGAATCATCTTTGATTAGATGTGAGCCTTCTTGAGTCCTGCGAGGTGATTCACGTCCATCCAGCTTAACGATCTGCCTTGATGAATGGGCCGATGGAGAGTAGAAGAGCCACTAGAGAACTACGAGGCACACTTAGCCTTTCATTCCACACACAGCTGGACATATTCCTCGTCACTAGGAACGAGGAATTCAAACTCCTGGTTGCGCAAATAGGAGGCTTTTAGAGGCACGGAAAGAATAGGAAGTGAGAATCGGTCCGCACCAGCTCCAGCTACGCCTCTTCTAAGTCAAAGCAAAATGCAACGACAGTTTGGCTGATTTGGGCCCCAATACACTAGTTCAGTGTCTCAAGATTGAATTTCTCGTCCATTACAGAAGTACCACTCACCCGTTATTCAGCGCGTAAACTCGAAAAGAGGAATCTTTTTAAAAAATCACCCAAATGCAATATTATATGCTTCTTCTTAAATTAGTCAAGTGTGCAGTGGCTGTTGCCGATACCAATAAGTCTGAATATGCAGTAAAAAATCGCACAAGTACAATTCCATTGCATCCATTTTAAAAGGACAGTTTCATTACTAGATGGTTTGGAAAAAACTCCTTGTTATTTTGCTACAACTTTGAAGGAAAGGAACTCTGGTCATTCAGACTTTGAGAAAACTTACGAAACTAATGCTCCAATAATAGTCTTGTTTACAAGTGGATGAAGCAACTGTCCTCGCTCGCATAGAAGCCCAGGAGCACCAAAGTAATTAACGAAGACCTCGGGGCTCTCCACACTTTGAATGAAACGATCAGCGAGTAACTGCAATTCATGTGGCCATGTGCTTAGACAGCGTTTCTTTCGGTTACATACAGACAGAATTCCTCAATTTACTTAATTTGAGGCTGAGCACGACTGGCGAGTCTCAAGGGTGTTGCAACCTTATCAAGAGAATCTTCGAATTGACATCTCCTTGACGCTTTTGTGTGAATATGAAGCAGACGAAGGGAAAAAATTTCTGGAGAAAATTACCACAGGAGATGAAACTAGCATTTACGAGTACGATGCTGACTCCAAAAACCCACCGTCAAAGTGTTTACTCCCCCATATGCGAACCAATCCTCGGGACCCATCCAGTGAGCTCCACGGTTTTCTGTACAGATTCCCGGGGAGGTTGCTAATCTACGAGCTCACCATTAAAATCGAAGACCGGTGGCAACAGTTAACCAAACAGCGTTTTCAAAGACGGTAAGGGGCACAGATTTGATTTCATCATGACTCTAATGCACCACCTCATTCTTCCAGAGTTGGGCGAGACGTTTTTCGAAAAGTGCCCCTTCCCACTTCCCCCTACCCACCACACGTGTATGGTCCTAGTTGACTGCATCAGACCTCCTCGCATTTCCAAAAAACTCAAGGAACTATTCGGAGAAACCCATTCTACGAATGCATGACAAGTTGAAGCACGGTCTTTTAGTCTGAGAACTTAGACATGAGAAATACATGGTGAAGAAAGGCTACTGTTTCGTAAATTTTTAAATTATATAGATCTAAAAGTCGCCACAATGTTGATCTACCCCCATGTCAGTAGTTTGTCCCATTCTAATGCCCCTTCGTTTACACCAAGAATCCGAGCCATTACTAACAAAAACAAACAAACAAATGTCGAATATTCTTAATTTTAGCGTTAATAAATAGGGGTAAAACGCAAAATGCATTTGTGAAAATGCACGCGTGGCTGAATGTCATTTGTTGATAATTTTGCATGGGTTTTGATGTCAAGATTAGTTCAAATACACTTAAGCATAATTAAACTCTTACGAAGTCACTTTGATGTGTTGCATTTTAAGAAGAATAATAAGTAGAAGAAGAAAGCGCTGATTGAAAGGTGGGGTTTTAATGTCAAATTGAAGAAAGTGAATCAGACCAGCTTGAGATGATTACATTTGGTGTTTTCTTCACATCATGAAGCGAAGAACAAGTCGGTCTCCATAGCGAATCCCAGTGTCTGTGACTAAGAAATAAAAAAAACATGGCATTAAGATAATACAAACTCTAGTTTGTTCGAAAAACCGCCTTTTAATTATTACTTTTAAATAACAAACACGATATCTCGTTAGTTTAACAAATTAAAGCCGTATATTTTTCAAAAAAAAGAGATCAATCATTTTATTTTTAGGCAATTAGGTAACATTTTTTCAGTAAAATATGCAAACTTGAAATATTAGGAAATATTAGAAAACTTACATTTCCACTGGCGGACGCCGCGTTGCCAAAGAGGAGATGATTCGCCAAACGCAAGTTGGATGCCGTCTTCAGAACGAGAGTCAGAAGAAAGGCTTCTCAAATATCTGTAGGTGGTCTTGTCAATGTACACCCAGGATCGACCAAAGTCATGACTCTTCAGGTAGTTCCCCTTCGTGACCGAAAACGCGAGAAGTGTGTTGTTGGCAGCAATGTAAGCCTCAACATGCGTTGCTGGTTCACTCATGTCTACACAGGGGGCGGTGAGGCTTAGTAGTGGTGAACTTACGAGTCCACAGAGAAGGATTCTTGTCAAATGCAACAAAACAGCCAGTGGGCCTTGGTTCATTCACAAGGTAGACAGTGGGATCGCAGAAAATTATGAAGTCTTTGCCGTAAAGCCAACTCCTTTCTGCTAAGTGCTCCACAGAATCTGTGAAGAAAAACACCATTGTTTCACTTAAAAACTGGTCAAAATGGTGAAACGCAGACTCCTTGTGAAAGCACTGATGTAAAGAAAGATTTGAGTGTGATTGATATTGCAAAGATTATGCAAAAACAAACCTTCGGCTTCATCCAATTTAACAGATTTGAGGAAGTACCGTGAAGTGGGCAAATTCTTTTTGCTGTTCCTTTTGCAGCTCAGGACAAAATTCAGCATTTCAGTCCTTTCCTTAGGAATCCTATTTGTTCGTTTTAATGTTGCACTTAAAATCACGCCATCGGTGAAGAGGATTCGTCCATTCTACGGAATTTGAAACAGGGAAGTGATTTGCATTAGTTGGAACCCGATTAACGCGTTCGTGAAGACCTACTTCAAAGAGGCGATGGCCGTTTCCACGAAGAGATCGGAACGGGGTCTAGATTGACAGAATTGCCCTCCTTCTTAGTGAAGGTGGGTTCAACAAGTCCTCCGTGCAACAACCACATCGTGGCTTCCTGGCATTCCATAGTCGAACCGTCAGCTACGCTTACTGAAAGAAGTAGGGATATCTGTCCCCTGCAAAACACAACAACCTCTTTTCCATTCGCTCGTAAGCAAAATAATCCATTGATTTTCTAGTAAAGCTTTCATTTCGATGACATCTTAAGGGCTTGTCTGCATTAGGTAGTCACGTAAGTTCTGTCCGATTTAGACTTTTAAATTGAATGACATTTAAAAGGGCTTTTTATTGTGTCTAATGGGGTTCAAACATTATTTTATGTTAAAATGAGTTTCTACTGATCAAGTTTTGTATAACAGGAAAATATGATAAAAAATTTGCTTCACCAAAATCCCACTTAAATCGAAATACCCAGGGATGATTTGAGTCACAAAGTATTTCGTGAGTTTGAGAAAGGCAACTCAGCAGCCCACGAAGCGGCTGGAGACATTCACTCAGTGAATGGAGATGAATGGGCGGATGAAAGAAGGTGGTCACCAAAACGGTTGGCGAAATTCTCTAGAAATGGAGATTTCAGCCTCGACGAACGTGAAGACGTCCACTTGAGTTTGGTGCTAAGCAGCTTCTTGAAGAAGCAGCCCCAGAAGCAGGAGTTGCATTTGGCAATTGGGCTTATTTCAAACTTTACAACTGTTCACCGGCACCTTCAAATCTAGAATTGGTATTTGCTCCCCTTCTCTCTGTTTTAGACAAATGGTCATGCCTTTTTCTGGCGGAAGTCTTATGAGACTAGCGACTGTCGAAAGTGGATCTTTACTTGCATTGTTAGGCGTCGTAGACAGTTACAGGGTCTTAAAGGCCAAAGACCCCAGCCACAGCCACAGCCACAGCCACAGTCACAACTAAGAAGGGGACTTCCATGGAAAAAGGTCCCTCTTAAGTCATTTTGGTGGGATCGCCAAGGACTTATCCACGTTCACTTGTTACCACCTAATGCAGCAGCAATCAGTGCTCGAATCCACTATCTACTTGCAATTATGACTTCTGAAGAAAGGTTTGAGGAAAAAGACCTGCTCTAGGGAATGGAACAGGGCTGGTGGGGGACAATACAGCACACTTCCCCTTTACAGCCAGAATCCGTTGGGAGAAAATTCCTCACAACCCACCGCCTCATTCTCACGACTACCTAATCCTCTTTTACACCACCACCGATTGTTTGTTTCGAAGTTTACGAAATCATTCTCAGGAGCAGCTTTTCCAAAGCAGCAGCAGCAGGGAAAGTTTTAAATTGACAAAAGTGTGTTATTAGAACAATCAAAACCATCTAATTATGCAATAATTACGTTATTCAGAAGCTTTTAAGCCATAGATAATCAGCCAAAGAATATTGATGAATGAGTTCACAATGAAGTGTAACACTTCGTCAACTGCTTTATTTATTCGAAACTCCGACAGAACTTATGGGGCGACCCGTTATTCGGAAGACACTCATGACCTCAGTGAGCTGCGTATTTCATCACCCTTCGTCAGTCCTTCACTTTGCTCGTATTTATTTATGAAATAAGCGATCTAACTTACTCCCCAGTCGGAACAGCATGGAGGACCAATAAATTCATATCGAGTGTGGGATTTTCAGGTAGGACTGCGGTGACTGTAACTCGAGCAGAGGCGAGTGGACTGTCTCCAGAGTAGATTTCCACACTTATCGGGTAGTTTGCTCCTGCCTCGATGTCGCTAGAGCCTGTCAGCCTCACGTCCACCTCAAAAACTATGTCATCCTCCTCTGGAAAGGGCACTTTATTTTTGTTTCGCAGATAACAACCTAAAGTGCGTTCACAAATATACCGATTGAACACCTGGTTTACAGTTTTATAATGTTTGGAAGAAAACTGGTTAGGGATTTACGTGAATTCACAACCGGACCAAGAGATATAGTGGCTGAAACTTGGCCCTGGGCGTTCGGTTCTCTGTTGAGCGTAGAGTGCGAATCGGAATAGGTGAAACCGGGATAATTCCCACCTTCCGAGTAGGATATATCTTCCAACACCATTTGTGGATTTGGGCTTCCACGATGAGCATCGAAATTCACCGCAAATCGAAGTTCATTAACGTAGACACTTTCGTTTATCCTGAAACCCAAAATGAATCTCCCCAACTGGCCAGGATTAAGAGCCAGTGTATCAGGCGATAGGCACACCAGATTCACATCCTAAAAGATTAACCATCATTAATGTGGAAAATTCAAGCTAATGAATACAGGATTCAGAAACGAGAATTAAACATCTTAAGAAGATAATATACCGTTTTAACTTTGTTGGCCTGTCTATTACCTCTCAATTCTTAAGAATCGCACTCATATTTCACGTCCTCAGGGCAAGTGATTGAAGAGGTTTCAATTTCACATTTGATCGCAGCAATAATCTGCATCTGTGAAAACCTTACCCTAGGAAGAATTCATTTCATTAATAGCACTTATTCTTTGGGGAAACGTTAAATTGATAAGTTTCCCTAGATCTTTCCTCTCGTCCTTATCCAAGCCTTTTTCTCAGTGTCCTGTGTTAGTGGTGTTTAAATGAGTAGATTTCTTGTTAAATATTGATGTAAGAGGTTTAACGTCACCAGAGCTGGCAAATTTACAAATTAATCAAATACTTAACGTCTCTACTTGAATCTTACTAGTCCCATTGAGTCTCAATTGTGCAAATTATGCAGAAACAACTG
>JAUOZQ010000224.1:0-71631 GCA_030710315.1 Anomotaenia brevis
CACCGTCAGATATACAAAAGAAAAGCCAATTTAACGTAATTCCAGATAATTCAGGAATTTGCAAGCCTAGATTTGAAGGTTCCTTTAAAAACAGTCGCATTTATCGTTTAAGATAGGATCAAATATTTAACAGAAAATGGTACTTCATAGGAAGAAAGGCTGTGCCACGGAATTTTTTTAAATTTCATAAGTTATAATGATATAATGTATTGTATTTATCATTAAATATAACATTAGATGCAGACGGGTATAACATATTAAACATACACTAAATTTCTTACTTGGCAAAGGTAGTAGAAAAATTCCAGAGAACATTATTAGAAAACATTCTTGTGCACATTAATTTCGACGCTTTATTACTCTGAGGCTGCTTCTGTCCAGTTTTAATGTTCATGTAGTGTGAGGAAATTCTATTTGGTAAATAGAAAAGCTTTGCAAATTATATTATTCGCAGTGAACAATTTATTTTCAATTTATTTCATGCTCACCTCATCTGTTGCACTAATTCCAATGAGGAGGTCACGTTTAGCCCCAGAGGTCAGACGATGAGTTTTGCATGTGCAAGATTTACAAGATTTAAGCATAACACATTCACAGCTGCATTAACCCGATAGGAATTATGCAGGTTTCATTTGATCACAAGGAATACCCATGAAGCCTAAGTCTATCGGTACCGTAAATACTATTAGGACCGGAAAATTAATTAAAACTTTACTCCTGCTGCTATTTAGCTGAAGATAAGCGGGAAAACAGTTTGTTCAGGGCTTTTGGACTTTCAATAACCACTAAGTGTTTTGTTTTGAATAACTAAGCTTAAATTAGGAAAAATTTGTTTCCATTTCATTTAGGCTTGCTAAGACCTCGCTGAGAATGAGGAACTCAGTTACTAAGAAAAAAATATTTGAGATTAGTGAGAGATTCCCAACACTACTACTACATGTTGCAGTACATTTCAGAGCCCAAATAAAATTGTTTTTCATAGGTCAAATAGCGGAAATGAAAATGCAAGTGTTTTTGTTGCTGATGTCAACCCCAAATATATTCCATCGCACCAAATTAGTCGATCCCAATGCTGATTTTCATCATCCATATATTTCTATCATAATTTAGCATCTTAAGCAAAAATTAGAATTTCAAGCTGATTAGAGTTACATATGCGGTCTTAGTAAGGACAAAATTGTGCTTCTTTAAGTCGACAAAAGCTTTTCACTTAACAAATATTTAGTAATATTGAAGCTGTTTTACAATTTGATAAAATTACGTTCAGTAGCATAAACTGATCACTCAATGTACTAGTCAAATATATTCGTTTCTAAAGATTGTTGAAATGAAAAAATAGATACATATTAAATAAACATTTTAGCAAACGTGATGGGAGTTTATAATTATCATAGCCAATACTTAAAACGCAATGTTCACAAGAACATTATCATTTTCTTGATTTGACTACCTGAGAAACTGAAAAGTCCACAACCAGGCTCTCCTAAAAAGGATCTGCAACGTTTTTCTAAAAAATAATGGATACAAATTGTGTGAGAGTTTTTTACCTCTACATTAAGAAAATCGACAAGCAGATGATGCATGGTGATTCAGCAAGAGTAGACTGCATCTACTTCAGTAGCCTCACATGAGGAGCGAATAGTTGTTTGCGGTGTTGAATGAGTCCAGACTTCGCAGAACTATTGTGCCCAACCTTCGTCCTTCGGGCGTAAATGTTAACTGCACCTTCATCAACTTGGTTCATAAGACTGACTCCCTCATTATCTGCCCCTTGAAAGTTGTTTAATAAATTTAATTATTTTAAGATCAATAAGCAGGTAGATATAATTGACTTACTGATTCCATGGAACAAAATGACAAATAAATCTATGATCAATTCACTTCTTGATTTCACTTCTTGAAACCCGGTAAGCGTGAGAGGTATATATGTATATATACATACTTCATAAACTCCCATTTCGTGAACGCACGCTTCGTCAACTTGAGGAATGCCTGCTTCGCTTACAAAACATACGAAAACTTCAACAAAAGCTTTGGCATCCGCAGAAGCCCATAGGCCTTGGGTGTCATTTCCATCCTTGTATATATATCAAGGCAGGAAGCAGCATTCTTAATATGTACATGTATATCTATATATTAGCAATCACGATTGTGAGAAACTATCTGCACCGTTGGATCATGATTTAGAGTTGACCTGACACAAGTACTGGAGATCGTGGACAGCGGTGTAAATCACCCTTTCTCCCTCTTTACAAGCTGATTTGTCTGTGAAAATAGGATCCTAACTACAACCTTTCCTCCGGTGACTAACGACATCGAAGACTTGCATCCATCTGGAGGTCGTTCTGCTGCGATCACCAAACCCACGAGATTTGTATGACGATTCTCGATTAGTTGATTTTGCAATTCGTGCAGACATAAAGGTAGAGCTCTGAATATTTCCGATCCAACTAGTTTAAACCTCTTCATGGATGATCCCTGAACAACTCATCACTCCCAAATACAAACTTGTTTTTCTTTACCAGTTTTGATAGCAAAATTGATATCATAGGGGAGAAAATTCTATCCAACCCCCTGTTTTGATTGCGAGATTATTTGGAAATATTGTTAAGCTAAATGTGGATAATCTCATTTTTAAATATTTTTGAATCATTAGATTCTAATAAGCAAAATTACATGTAATATGCATGAAAGGTCATATCTTCATCTGCAAAACCACTTTCTAATAGATTAATGCATTCTAGCCTTAGCAAAAATCTAAAAGACTAACGTAACACACTAACCCAAGTCATATTGTATATCTTTAGACAGAAAAATAACTACTAGAGAATATATAAATGTCCTAGTCAATGTACAACTTGTTCCCGGTAATACCAAGTGCAACATTTACCAGGAGTGACTGATTACTAATGTAACCACACTTTTTATGCAACCTGATTCCAATATAATTTAGATTTAAAACTTTAATAGTAGGGTAGGGAATGAACATGCACAGGCGTCACGTCATCTCATGGCGATTTGCCAATTAGGATAAACAATTTAACTTAAGATTCATAAAGTAGCTCAGTCTGGTAAAACTGGCTTTGGCATTCAGGATCTGCTTTTCTAAGAGGCTAATCAGCTTGCAGTTTTGTTTAACTGCTTGCTACGAAGAACGTGATTTGGGGCATGAGAATGTTGAAAGTGAAATTAGCATCTTATAAATTCAGGGGCAAGCAGGCCGTAATCCAGGGTCCTTAAATAAGTCAAAGTGATTTAACTATGTCACTCCAGTTCCCATTTCCAAAGGGCATTACTTGCACCGGTTCCATATTTCAAAATAATTCTTCTCCCATAAGCTAGACGGAATTAAAGTCAAACACGAAATATTGATTTCATCATGAAGAAACCTTGTAATTCTGAGGTATTGAGTATTAATATGTGTGCAGCCTTCCACTGGCAGAGTAGCCTGGCAAGAAAGCAGGTTCACATTGAACTTCACCTTTCGTTTGGGAAACCGGTATTCCTAAAATGCTTTCCATAGTTGTAGTGAGGTGAACTAAGAGAGAAAATGAATGAATTTCAATATGCCCTTTCTATGAGGAATACATTTTTCAATATGACTGTTAGAATTTCCGATGCAGTTAACGTTCTCGACTGCATATTCCTTTGAACTGAGCCAGAAAATAGCATGGTCTTGGTGGACGAAAGCTAAGGTCTCTCGGCTCATGAACTTGCGATATTGCGACTCAACACATTCTTGTGCGTGCACTGAAGGTAATTCAAAGAACCAAAAATGCACAGGGGCTAGAGCAACCCTCCTTCTCTCCCTTAGGCAGAACCTGGCTCACATTCTGCTTATTGATCCAGACGTCTTGCAACCTCCCCCACGAGACAATAGATAGCCCGCATAAAGTCTGTTGACAGTGTGATACTTTACAGGAAATGATTTTATAAGCCAGATAAACCGCAATCGGCCCAACTTGCGTTTTGCTCATTCAATCAAGGCGATATCTGAAAAGGTTATCGTAAAGTAGTGATTAATTAATTTTTCTTAGGTACTTTCAAAATTTAGTAAAACATATGCTGTTCTCCGTCAGTCAATGTACCTGCACTGAAGCAGGTATTGCGGTCTAAGATAGATACTGATCGCAATTCCAACCCCTAATTAATATGTCAAAAATGCGATGAGCATTTTCAATAAAATGGATTAATTTCTTTGGCATTTGAAGCGTCTTTTAGCGTAAATCGTATTTATAAGTGTTGATAACATTTGCCATTGGATGAGGTCCTTTGGTTACCTGTTTAAGTGGATAAAAAGAATTGGTCCATCTGTAAGAGAGGTAGGTTTGATGAACGAAGGATCGAAAGGATCTCATGATCACATTTAATGAAGTGAAATGCGATTGAATATGCAGGAGTGATCAAGAGGTATAACATGATCTACTTTTATTTTTAAAATATACGAAAATGATTACCATTGAGTACCATTGCTAAAATAGCGCTACCGTCATCTGTAGGGGTCAGGTGATGTTGCTCACTGCAATTCTTTAAAATATTTTGATGCGTTAATAGATAACATTCTTGTACACATTGATTTCGTTGCTTTATTACTCTGAGGTAGGTTCTGCCCAGTTTTAATGTTCATGTAGTTTGAAGCCAAGCTAAAGACTTCTCTAGACGGGTAGTAAGGGATCTACACCTTACGAGGATTCCCTAAATCAGGATGTGTAGAGTGGTCACTTTCGCAGGTTCTTTACTCCATTGATTGTTCTGAATCATTGTAGCTACAGAAAAAATGTGAGACACAATATGAACCCACTTTCTTGCAAGTTCACGTAAACAGTGAACAGCAGTATATAAGGCTTCCATCCCAAAGACCTACCCACTCACTCATTCACTCACTCATAAGTTGTAAATGACCAAAACACTCTTCCTTATTCTACTGGCTTTCAGCACAGCTTTTTCTAATTTTCGTAAGTCCCTTTCTTCTAGAAGGCCAATTCAGATTCCGTTGATGAGGTATAAGATAGAGAGACGAATATGGAAAGTGGAGCAAGTGCTGCGATGTACAGTGCACTGAAGGAAATCTCAACGGAAATACTAAATTTCAAGGCTCTGAGCTTAAATAAAGAATTCTTGGTTACAAAATTCTAACTCTTGGGAGTAGAACATGATAATTTCGTTTGCAATATTACAATGCCCCAAGTCTCGTTCCATTTTGTATGTCCTTCAACATATTGATCATATATTTTAGACATTCATGACAGCTTACTCAGTGACAGTGAATATCTCAGGGTTGCTACTGCGAGCAGCATTCGTTTTTAACAACAAAGGAGAAATTAACTTCGTTGGTGTGGATGAGTGCACCAGCGATCTCGTCGTAGTGCCAGCGGATTTCCCATTTAGAAACGCGGTCGGCTATATGAACGCAATCAAAGACGGTCTGATTAGCTGTATTCCCATGTGTCGACACAGCTTTCACCAGAGTTACGAACTCTCTCAGTCTCAAGATGGAATAAATTTTGAAAATCCGTAATCAGCATGAAATTTTACATGGTATTCTGCATCATTTGCCGTCCACAGTTGCCTCATCACCTCTTTTGGCATTATTCCCAAGTAATCATCCCCAATGTCCTGAATTTGAATTCGTTTCAAAATAAATAAATACTTTCTCATTGACTACATTGCATTGTTGAATTCTTTTCTTGATTAAACTTTGGAAGGGAGCATTATTTAAGTAGTTACTATTACCCTGCACATTGAACGTCCAAACTGTTATTCATTTAGACTGTAATATTTGCAACGATTGCGAATGCTAGCGGAAAAGCTTTTCGCAGTGATTGCATATATATCCACATTTATCTTGCCCTCAGTCAGGAATAAGAGTAAAACAGTTAGTATATTACATCTAACTGATCAATTTTGCAGAAATTGATCAGACTAATTTCGAGAAGTTGAATAATTCATACACTTTGTATGACTTTGGAATACGTAGATCGTATTTACTTACTAAAATTTGATGCAAGTAAGCAAGCAGAAATGCGGGACTGAGAAGCTGAAATGAGGCTCTTTTTGACCAAGTGCAATGCCCTTGGATTTTCATATTTTTACTTTAGTCGATCGGAGTTGTTTGAGAAGTGGTCCAGTTTTTGCATTTGATTCCCAAGCGAGTTCGCCTATTTTAGATATATTTTCAAATGAAAGGAAAATCTTTATAAAATCTTCATAAATATCTTTCATGGGCTATGTTAGACTATAAAGCTATTTTTGATTGGAAGAGTGGAGACCTCAACTACCACTGTATCTTTTCACATTATCACATTTGCTGAAGTGAAATACGATTAAATCTGCAAATGTGATCAAGAGTTATAACATGATCTACTTCGATTTTGAAATATAAGAAAATGTTTACGATAAGTAGTAGCACTGCTAAGATTATGCGTCACGAGAGCCGTTTTCAACCGATTTCTGGTAGGAAAAAGAGATTGAAACAACTACATGATCCAATATAGATGGGCTTATCTTAAGTATCTAATCAATATATAACATTCAATTGTATTGTGCTATTGCACAAAGCAATCTAACTTTCACTGATTCATGATCGTACCACAAGTGGGAAAAGAAAATCGAGGAAGCATTGTTTTTTAATAAACTAATTCAAAAATTAGTCACTCTGATGCGTTTATTCGCGCAGAATTTGTAAAAATAAATTGTCACAAGATGTTAACATGACTTAGGTGAAAAACCTTTTAATCGAGACGCTCTAGTAGTTTATGGCATTCTCTGTGCTCGCGTATAAACCGATAAAATAGGAATGCTAAAAGAAGAAACGCAATAATCAATAAACCACAATCTGTGCATTGGAGCAGTGGAAATGTCAAAAAAGAAGCTATGGGTTACAACGCGAGCTCTTCCATGCTAATTAGAAAACATGCCATTTGATTGGAAATTCAGTCAAATAATCAAAACGTGATGTTTTGGCTGGTAAAAGAATGCCTTCCGTTTTGGTAATATGCGCCGATTAAAGAACCTATGAATAAATGCTTAAATTTAGCTTTTAAGCAGAAGAATGGTTTCGAAGATTGATTTGCGTTCTCAATTTCAAGGGACTGGAATTAACTTTAAATATTTCCTAGTTTACTGCTCTCCTAGACAAAGAACCCAGACTAACCTTCTAGGAAAGTTCTGCTACATGAATAAGCTCAAGGTTCAGAGATAGCCTTAGCAGATCAATGATACTCCAAATTTACCTAGAAATCTAGCTGTCACTATCACTGTTGTGTTCGACCAATACTTCTTATAAAGAATTTGTCCGTATCTAAAGCACAGTTGTCGGATATTAAAACGTAGTAAGATATGGAAGCCCTTGATATGGATGTGATAGTTTGTCATTTAACCTACTCTGGGCGACGCTACAATTAAGCGTCAACAGGTGTAGATTCGAAGCCGTAGATATCAATAAGAGACCGATTTGACTACAGTTGGAGACCGGCTCTGACCTCTGCATAATTTGCATACAAATCCGATGACCAACAATAAGTATTAACATTTCCAGTTCTTAAATTTGACCACATTCTACTGTTACGATCACTGAAATGTGCAAAATTATTCTTGCCAGTCTACCTCTGATTCACAAATTCAATATATTCACTTGCATCAAGGGAAGGGCCGATACCTATATGATTCACTCATCTACAAAAGCAGAAAATTGGAATTACGTCGTCTCAATGAGTTGTATCTACATCGCGGGGGTGTCGACGAATCTGCTACTCGAGCGATAATTGATGGTACTTGAAAAAACCAATAACTCAAAATGGTCATGGTGCAAAAGGAGTGAAAAATATCAGAACAGCTCTCGAAGACTCTATTTTGCATTCAGTAGTGGTAGTCGAGAAACACTCAGAGTTTTTGTCCTGCAACAAACCACTAACAATATAGGGATCACCGGAATTATCGCATTTGATGATGGTACTCAATCCTGGGCCGACAAATGAATCGAATATCAGGGGATATGACAGTATCCGCATTAATTCGACGGTCAATGAGAAGATTTATTTCCAAATCTCTATAATTTTTTGATTAATCCACATCCCCCCAAATTGGACGTAGAGTAGGCTCATTCTAGGCGCATTCTAGTATAACCAACCCTAGAAGAAGATTCCGAGTGTATGATCCAGCATCGGAGATCATCTCATTCAAGGGCATCGTCAAAAGTAAAAAAATGAAAGGGAGCACTCATATGTAGTGGACGCTGACGTTAAAAATTGAATGTCTTTATAGCCAGCCGGGACATCGCCAACAAGAAACTACAAAGTCATTTCTTATTAGTCCTTAAAGTGGACACATTTAAATTACCTAGACCCGTTCCTTGTAGCTCCAACGGTAACTTTAGTCGGATCCCAGATAAGGGGAGTGTTACGAAAGTTAATGAGCGTAAGGTAATCGACAGGTGATTATCATCGGCATCCCAGCTGAGCAACCATTTTTCCTCTCTTCCACAAAGTTTATCAGAAGGAGATTTTTCTCCATGAGTTTCGATCACTCAGATAAGCCAAAAGGAATCACAGCTGAATATCATCACTTATTCCTTCCCATTTAATTTTGGATGGGGTAGGTTTTATTCCTCTAGACAGTTCGGTTGGGGACCAAGGCAAGGATTTTCTTTGTTGAAGGGATTTGAATGCTACTAATGAAAACCTCAAAAATGCAAAATAATGTGAGCATAAATTCTACTTGGATGGAGAAATTAATGCAATTTGCACTGACGTATTATTTATATCAGTCGGTACCCTATCGACCTCGACAACTCTGTGACAACTGAAATTAATTCAGCACTTCATTAGTGCTGTCACTACTTCTCAGTGTGCCATCGAGAATTGAACAAAATCATTCTAAAACAACTTTTGATTAGATAAGCTTTCACCTACTCATGTGGGATTCAGATTTATTATTTGAAATTCTTTCAAATGTATTTAGTCTTTAAAGCATAGATATCGTTTTCGTGGCAAACCCAGTCTTAGGATTATTTCTATTTCGCATTTTAAACTTTTAAAAAAGTAACGTATTAGCAATAAAATGTTATTATTTATTACGAATGCATCATTTTCAGTACCTAAACCCTAGTTTTCTTTACATTCTTAAACTTTATGCCCATATGTTTAAGGCTCTGTTGGAATTAAAACTAACCATCATTAGGCTAGTGCGACAGCAACCCAAGAAATCGCCACTGACTTAAATCAGTCTTTGAAGATTTAAGTAAAGCGTTTGCATAAAAATAAAAAAAAGATTTCATGGGCTATGTAGAATGCAATGAATGAGCACAAGCATATTAGATTACACTATTGACTTGCTTTTTAATGAATAATATTTTTATTTTATAAAGGTTTCTTGTAAATTCACTGGGCCTGCAAAATTTTGCTGCTTAAAGTAATATATTTTAGATATCGGACATATTACAGTTTTTAAATAATATCTGTCAAAACAGCTGCTATTAGAACGTGAGCTTTTGATTATATTTGTTCATCGATTGTAATCTTCGCAATGTGAGTTTAGGAACTGGCAACTATCCCCAGTTCGAACGTTGTCTCCTTTCTTTGAGATGATATAATATGGATGGATGTCATAATATTCTCATGTTGTAAGTCACTGCGGTGGCCTTGTTTAAGACTAATGCAGTGATCAAAGGGCATTATGAAATCTCCAGTGATACTGCAAATTCCAAAAGAATTGGAAATGTCATTGCATTCTCAAAGTTTACTACCATCCGATATTTGTGATTCAAGATAGTTCGAAACTGATGAGGGTTACCTATTGAGGTTAATCCTATTTGAAGAAAAAGTAAATAAATCAAAAGGCTCGTCATTACCTAGTGATATTACGTACATGTGTTAGTTAGGGTAAGGTGAATACGATAAACTATATTCTATCAAAACAAATATGTAAACTTAGATGTTCATTAATTAAGTACTAAGTTAATTGATTTATGCCTGAGGTGCCAGTGAAAAAAACTCCCCATAATGCACTCGTAGATCTAGTCCTAAATTCATTCTTTTACCAGTCAGTTACCATCTGCATTTCAAAGAAGCGTGGTTTGAGTATATCCCTCATATCATAATATCCGATATCTCCTTAATAACGCCGATCTAGGCTTTGGGCTTTGAAACTCTATGATAACCTAACGTCTAAATTGCAAATTTGAAATTAATTTATTCAGTGTCTCCAATTTAGGCGACAGTATTAAAATATTTATGCCGATCAGCTATCTAACTGTATCAAATTTTAGTTTTTAATAGCTTGCAATAAACCTTAAAATATCTTGAAAAATACTCATTTTTTGGGAAATGTAATAGGTAAGCAGTGTTGTGTTTACCTGAAAGGATCGCCAATGCTGAATAACTATACAATTATCCCTTTCATTAGTAAATGCTGCTTTTTTACTCAAATATTGACAACAAATATATAAATAGGGACTTATATTCTGTGAATGCTAAACTTGTGGGACTCTGCTTGTAAGGATTGCATTTTACCCATTTGTAACTTGTAGCACATGTGAATGATTGCAACTTTCCTCAGTCAGCACTTTTAGGGTACAGTTAATGTAACTTGTTTGTTTAAATGCATATGAACCGACAAATGAGCTAGTAGTGGATAGTTAATCTTAAATTAATTATCAAAATGGCTTGCAGAGAGATTGGGCTAACTTTTTCAATCAGGTAGATTATCTCCCATTCGATTTCGTGGTTAGCCATTCTTACATTCATCTCACAGATGGTACAACTACCCAAAAGATCAGGAGTCCAGAATAAAGGGGTGAGAGAAGGCGTCAGAGTGTGTATTGAGACGTGTGCTTGAAAGTCTGTCTTGGGGTTATACGACTTCTGATTTTATTTATCGATTCAAGTATGTTAATTAGATTAGTGTTAACGAACCTGTGTTCTGGAGATAATTTTAGACGTTTTAGCAGTGCTAATGTCAGGTCACCACGTTATTCCCTCTCCAATGCAGAGATTCTCAAAAGATCTGAAATACAGAAGGAACGGCTCGATAAATAGCTAGTTTACAAATTCGGCTATGCTAGAAAGGAAGACTACAGCAAGTGTGCGACGAGTGTGAAAGACATGAGTTAAATAAGAATAGTCTATGGACCCATTGGCGTTATAGGGTTTTCGGGTGAGGAATGGGTTGATATGGTAAGAGACTACAGAGAAAGAAGTGTTCCGGTGTGTTTATATACTCTGACAGCTGGACAGGTGAAACACTGTTTGGTCAATTGGCGATTATTGTGCCAAATATTTTAATAAGAAGGGTAGTTAACAAGATTTGCAATTGATCTGCCGCTTGGATGTAACAATTCAGGGACGTGGTGAAAGATCTTTCGGCTGTGAAATTGCATGTTGAAAGGTCTCCGTTTGGATTCGGCATTGGAATTGTGGAGCTGATCTTCGCGAATTCTGGATCCAGTCCTTTTTATTTTAGATCTGTAGATATTGAGTTATTTGATTAAGTTTCCACTTCCACATTGCATTGACAAAAATATTTCGTCCGCCGTCGATGAATCACTGGGCACTGGAAAAATGCTTGACATACTCGAATTTAGGAAGCACAAGAGGCAGAAATTATTGATTTGTAGAAAGAAAAGTGATATCGCTTCAGAAAAATCTGAAGTTTTTGTGACATGGTTGATGAGGCTAGTGGCAGAAAATAAGGTTGAAGTATTACCACATGCTAGTACATTATCTTTTTGGGATTTATAATTATACAGTGATTTTGGAAGAGTACAGATAAAGGACACGAGGAGAGCTAATTTAACAAAAGCAATGACAAAAAGTACTTAAGTACCATGTAAGGGACGCATTCGGATGTTGTCTTGCGGACTCTATTAGACACTTCAGGAAAAAATGATAGACGTTGTTATGTAACCGGCTCCGGCATCAACATTACATCAGTCTTTCCGCATTCTGAAGTGCACAAACTGATGCCATAAACACCAGCTTTCTTATTTTTCCTGAAAAGCCGTGGTCTAACCTTCGAAATCTTAACATACAGAGAAAGATCCCACCCGGAATGCACTGGATTGGGAATTGTCACAGATTTCGGCTGGAAAATTCACTTCGGTTTGCCAAAATCACACTCTGAAACGGCATCCAGGGCTGATCCGAGGTATCTGTTAGCCCTTAAGAAGGGACATTTCGAGTGCAGTTAAGTTAATACTTCACTTCAGTCGAGGTCTGGTGGTCAGCTAATGTCAAACATTAAACAAACCATCCACTTTGTAGCCTGTCATGCTGTAGAGGATTTCTGTATCCTGCATCGTATTCAGTTTGGTCGGCTCCAAGTGTGGAATTTAAAATCCCATTTGTTCAATACGAATGTGTGTGCACTTCTCGAAAGGACTGTTCGAGACACCGGTGTACGACCGTCACAAGCTGTTACTACCGGAAGTCATATTTACGATCCTTAGTTGTTGTTGCTTATATCTTTTTGCTAGACCTGTACAATTGCTTTCTTTTAATTCAAGTTTAAGAAGATCCCTGTTAGTTGACAAATATAATTGCTTATAAGAACGTGTTTTCTATTCGCGAAGTTACTCTATGATGTCGAAATAACCACATGGGGTTTTCGACATATTAAAGGCACCAAGAGAGCAAAGTGTCCCTGCAAAGCAGCGTCGTTACAAATGTGATTATTGATAGGCAAATTAGAAAAGCCTCTAGTGCTCACTGACAGCTCAGAACAAATACATATCGTTCATTCTTAGCCCTATGGAAACAACTGATCTACCAAAGAAAAGGAATTTTAAAGAATGTCCATGCTTTGGTTCCAAGGCTCCTCGAAAAAAAGTCACACGTATCGTTTAAGATGGGGCAAATATTTAACAGGTAATGGAACCTCGAGGGAAAAAGGCTGCACCACGTGACTTTAGAGTATATTTCTAATTACATGACTTATAATTATTTGAATTAATGCATTCAACCTTAAATAATACATTGGTTAAATACAAGTATAACATTTGTACATGGTGCAAATTGCCTACTTAGCAAAAATAGTAGAAAAATTTCATCTATTAAGTAGAAAACCTTTTGCAAATTATATCATTAGCAGTGAACAGTATATTGTCAAAGCTCATAATGCACAGAACGTTCTGTTTTTTAAGTGTATTACACATTTTTCATTGGAACTGGGCTTTGAATCTGCACTGTTTCCTATGGTCTCATGCACACCCGATCAGCTGCATGATTCCATGTGCCTGATATGTCATGGCTAGCAGTAATCGATAGAAAAATTCTTTTAAAATGAAAAATTTCTCGTTTTATTAATCCACACAAACCCAATAAGCAGTACACAGGTTTCATTTGCTCAAAAATAATATTCATGAAGTTTAAGTCTACCAGTGCTGCAAATGCTCATTGAGACCGGAAAATTAATTAAAACCTTACTCTTGCTGCTCTTTAGCTGTGGAGACAACAAGGGGGAAAGTTGATTGATCAAGGCTTTTGGACTTTCAACAATCACTATGCGCTTTGTTTAGAAAAATCAGGCTTGAATTATGAAACTTTTTTTCCATCTCATTTAAGCTTGCAAAGACTTTCCTGAGTATGAGAATCTCAGCTGCTTTCAATTTGCAACTTACTGCAATTTACTGAAATTACATTCAGTTGTCAAAATTGATTGCTCAATGAAATATTTAAACAGTTTTAATTCTAAAGATTGTTGAATCGGAAGATAAGTAACGTGACTTCATAATTATCCTAACCTGGCTGATATTTAGAAAAGAAATGTTCACAAGAACATCAACAACTTCTTGATTTGTCTGCCTGAGAAATTGAGAATTATGTTGAGCAAACATTTTCTGGATGTTAAAATCCGTATTTTTTAATACAAAGTTAAAAGTGCTCTACCATCTTTCTCATATAAAAGGTAATTTCAGTGTATTTTCGTCCTAATTTTGGCATAAAATCAAGGAACTTTATGATCATAAAGCCATCCTTATTCACTTTATCTCAAAACTGCCAGTATTCAATTTTTCGTTCTCTTTTGACACGTTAGAGACAGGCCTTTACCGGACAATCATTTTCAGAAATAAGATGTTTTCACCAAGTTTAGTTAGCCATCCGGAATCCTTTTAGAAGTGGTAAGTTCGTATTTCATATCTTCAAAATCATTGAATACTTCAACGCTCGCCTGATTCCTATCTCCATTGGCTGAACAGACACATACACGCTACAAGAAAATGTCTGAGCTGAAAGTCGACAAGTAGGGAATGTTTCATGAAGTCTTGTGCAAATATTCTAATTCAGAGTTGTTCAGAATTCGCCTGAATCATCTCACTGATAATGCAATACAGGAAAATATATAGGATCGCAGTGCATTTTGCATCATTTCCTGTAAAATGACTTGTTTAAGACGGTTGATAGGAGAAGAGGAAGAAAGAAAAGACAACTTTAGCATCGATGTCAGTTTTAAAAATCTATACACATTATGTATAGAAAAATGGGGAATATTTGTGGAGCTTAGAGAGTACCATTTATATCTTTTAATCTGCAACTGCAAAAGAAACCAGGACAAATACAGCAACTCAGCAGTATTTAGAATTTGTTCTCATTTGTGAATTTATCTTTGTATGAGCGTTTTGAAAAGAACCTAAGGCATTTATAGTAAAATTCACACGGTATCTCTCAGGCACGCTATGAAATGAAGAAATTAAAATAACTCACTAACGTATTTTCAATGAACAGTGCGCAGAAAACAAGTGATGTTTGCGAAATATCTCAGTAATATGTAGGTCGGAAGGTGGAATACGTAAATATGCATTAGCCCCGGGATATTCACATACCTTGTGGCGTTTTCAAGGGATTTTAATTTGCGCAGTTGCGATGTGGGATGCTCACCAATGCAATTTTTAAATAAACTTTTCTAGTTTCGGCAAAAAAGTAGTTTACGAACTATAAAACTTCTTATGAAGTAGTTTGTTACCATTGCCCGTCATGGTTGCTATTTCGCTATTTGAGATTTGAGGCTCCTGGTCTTTTTATGGGAATGCTTGTAAGGCTTTTTAACCTTTGAAATTGGTGAGGTTGAAAAGTACTATACATTTTGGGTCTATTAGGATTTCAGAATTAGCTCAATGGCTGCATACCTGTCTTAGGAAAATAAAATGTGCTATTCCAAATCATGCAATTGCGGAAGTAATGTCACAGCTGAAACACGAATTGGCCTAAAATAACCACTTAAGATGTGTAGCTAGTTGATTTCTTCATATTTAAATGCTCTATGACTGATTCCGTTTAATCGTGATTGTGCTACTGCCCCATGCTCTACCTCTAATCAGCCATTGCAAATGTTTATTAGGCCAGAATGAAGTCCACCTATTATTGTCTATGTATCAATTGTGACCCGCTAGCGGCGGAGGGCACACTAGCCGCTAAAGTGCTTAGGGAATACGATAATAAAGCAACGAGGCTTCTTCTCTAGAATCTCAAACATTTTTTTTAGGTATGGAGTGCTCTGCACTCAATTTCATAGAGGTGCAATTAATTTGCACCATTAAAGTAACCGAAACATATATCATCACAGTATGTTTGAGTGATATCATGTTCGAAAGGATCTCATGATCACATCTGCTGAAATGAAATGCAATTAAATATGCAGGAGTCATCAAGAGGTATAACATGATCTACTTAGATTTTTGAAATAAAAGAAAATGTTTACAATATGGAGTAGCATTGCTAAGGTAATGCAACTGAGGTTTGTAAGGGTCACGACATGTTTGCTCACTGCAATCATTTAACATATTTTGATACGACATTCGAAAACATTCTTGTAAACATTTATTTCATTGCAGTTTCTGTCCAGTCTTAATGTTCATGCGATGTGATGCTAAGCCAACTTTTTCTCAATGACTTTATGTATCATTTGAGCAACCAAAACATTACAAAATCCCCTTTGTAGAGAAATATGGCACATGATATAGACCCACTTTCTTGTAAGTTCACGTAAATAGTGAGCAGTAGTAGATATGGCCTCAAACTAAAGACACTAACTTAATCATTCAGTTATAAGTTTCAAAGTACTAAAATATTGTTCCTTCGTCTACTGGATTTCAGCACAGCCAAAGATGAAGACTCAAATATGGAAAATGAAGCAAGTGCTGCGATGTACAGTGCATTGAAGAAAATATCAACAGAAGAGACAAATTTCAGGGCTATGAGCCTATGTAAGGGCTCCTGGGTCACAAAATGCTCAGGCTCGACAGTGGAAGATGATAATTTCGCTTGCAATATTCCAATGACCTAAGGCAAGTTAAACGTTGTAAGTTCTTCTACAAACTGTTTTTTTTACATTTCAGACGATGATGATAGCTCACTTCTTCCACTCTGGGACTGTGAATATCACCGGATTGCTAATACGAGCAACATTCCCTTCTAACAATAATGGAAAATCTAACCTCGTTCGTGTGGATGAGTGTACCAGCGACCTAGTCGCATTGCTAGTTTATGAGAATATTCAAAGGCGATCTGAATAGCTGTATTCCCATGTGTCAACCCAGCTTTTACTAGAGTAAACAACACTTTGAGTCTCAGGCTCTTGCAGCATGCGAAAATCCATAATCAGCATCAAATGTTGTATGGTGTTGTGCATCATCTACCGTCCAGAGTTGCCTGTCACCTTCCTTTTGGCATTCTTCGCAAGCAATTACCCGCTCTGTCAAAATCTTGAGTCTGTTTTAGGATAAATAAAGACCTCATTGATTGCACAACATCAGTGTACTCGTTTCTTGAATAGACCTTGAAAATGAGCACTATTTAAGCAGTTACTACCACCCTGTACATTGAAAGAATTTGGGATTCATTTAGACTGTACTCTGCAAAAATGCAAATGCTAGCGGCAGAGTATTTCACAGTGGCTGCATGTATATTCTCATTTACCTTGCACTCATTGACAAATAAGACAGAATCAGTTAATATATTGCATCTATTAGATTAGTTTTGCAGAAATTGAATATTTCATAAACTTTGCATGAGTTGGACCACCTAATTTCTATTTACTTAATTGAACTGAAAGCAAGTAAACAAGCAGAAATGCAGATTTGAGAGACTGAAAGGAGGCTCTTTTTTACCGATTGCAATGCCCTGAGATTTTCAATTTTTACTTCAGCCGTCCAGGTTTATTTATTGATTCCCTAGCGAGTACGCCTATTTTAGATATCTTTTCAGGTGAAAGGGGAATCTTCACAAAATTGGTATTCTCTATTTTAACTATCGACGAATTCACCAGTTTGCACTAATTCGTTACCGGTTATCTGGATAACATTCCAAGATGATATGACATCAATTTAATTTTCAAAATAGTCAAATTCCTGCAATTTTAAACAGATTTTAAATGGAAAGGGGATAATGGCGTTTTATTTTATTCATTGATATTTAAGACAACTGTCTTAAATGCCCGATCACCTGCATACCGAGTGACTGAATGCAACTTCACAAGCACTCCCTTTCCTAACTTAATCAAACATTTTGGCCAGTCAACTCAATCTTACAAAGACTCCTATTGATCTTGAAATAGTGCAAAGATGCACCCAAGGACATCAACTTAATTTACGCTGAATTCATGAAGATGCTTGGAATATCGAACACCACCTAGATCATTGTTCTGCGCAATGAATTATTACATCTCTACCTTCTCTACGGCTCCCTTTTCTCGGTGTAGACCTGATTCACGAATTCCATCTCTTGCCGGACTTTAGCTACGGACTGACCTCTACAAGACTGAGGCAGTCATTACATCCACCATCCATTTCTGACGTGGGTGCCATGAAAATGTTGATGAGGGCAGAAGGAGAGCATATTTTTCCAAAATTCGCACACCTCCCCGACCCTTCCCCTTAAGGTTGACAAGGAAGCCGGCTGCAGTACGCAGCTCTAAATGCAATGTTAGTGAAATAAGGAAAACCGAACAATTAACCTTGATTCAACTCTCAAGCAGATTTATTAGTCAATGCTTTTCGACTAAACCTCTAAAAATGATTTTTTTTAATGTTGGTTGTTAAGAAAATCCTAGACTCAAGTGTGAATATTTCGCGAAGGTTGTTTTAAAAATTGATCATGTCATAATGATCAAATAAAATTAGCAACGTATTCGGCTTTTATTTGTAGAGATATCCATTTATTAAAGCAATTTTAGATAAAATGTGGCCATGGAAGGGTCTTAGAGATGAAGCTAAGTCTTTTCTATCAAGTTATCAATATAATCCATATCCTAAAAGGCAATTTTCAATGCTAGTACCAATAATATGGGAATTTTGAGAGGAGATGGCAATTAATAAGAAAATTTTTTATGTATCAAAGGAAAACTTTTTTGGCTTTTGAATACTGTACACTTTTTAGCTCCCATTAATTATTAAAACACTGCGAAAACTCATAAGTGGCAATATGGGTGTACTGAAGAAGCTCTGAACCAATTATGCAATTTAGTTTTGAAGCGTACAAAAGGTTGCTAAGAATGATTTGCGTTCTCGATCTCAGGGGACTAGAATTAAACTCAAATACGTCCCAGCTTATTGCTCTAATTTAAAAGTAACCCAAACCGACGCTCTGCTACATTTATGGGCTCAACATAGCCGTAGCAGATAAAAACTACTCCAAGTTGATCTAGAAATCTGGCTATCACTTTGAAGAATATTGGTAAATTTTCCAGTCTTCGATGTTTTCGACGAATACTTCCTGTAAAGAATTGTTCGTATCTAAAACACAGTTATCGGATAGGAACACGAAGTAAGATAGGAAAGGTCCTGATATGGATTCGAAAGATTGCCGTTTAACTAACTCTGGACAACGCCACAAGTAACTGACAACCGCTAGAGATTTGCAGCCGTAGTATCAATAAGACACGATTTGACTACAGTTTGAGACTGCCTCCGATATCTGCATAATTTCTACCGATTTCGCCATAAAACTCCGATGACCAAAAACAATTATCAACCTATCCATTGCTTATATTTAACCACATTATGCTGCTACGTTCACTGAAATTTGCAGCAAAATTACTATTGTCAGTCTACTCCTAATTCACAAATTCCATAAATTCGCTTTCTTCAAGCGATGCACCGATATCTGCATGACTCATTAATCGACTGCATACACTTCGTGTTTAAAAATTCGGATAGCAAAAGCAGACAATTGGGAGTACGTCGACTCAACTGTTGCATCAACCTCTCGAGAGTGGCGAAGAATCTGCTGCCAAATGGATAATTGATGGCACTTAAAAAGACCAATTACTCAAGATTGTCTTTGTGAAAAAAAGAGTGAACATGAATACAAAATAGCTACAAAGACCTCTTGGGTATGATTAATTAATTATTCTACTAGTAGCAGCTGAGAAGTACTCAGGGTTTTCGTCTTGCAACAAACCACTAGCAATACGGTGATCACCGAAATTATCGCATTGGTTGACGGCACTCAATCCTTAATCAACTGATGAACCGAATACATGTTGCTATGGCGAGATTTGTTGACTACTCTACATCCAACCTCGAAGCGCCTATTGGACGTAGAGTAGGCACAAATCAGATAGCTCTGCTCTAGTATAACCAGCCCTCAAAGAAGACTCGGAGTATATCATCCAGCATCGGAGAACATCTCCAACAAGGGCATAGTATGAAACTAAAAAATTAAAGAGAGCACTCGTACGTAGTAGACGTTGAGGTTAAAAAATGGATCTGTCATGATAGACATCAGAGACAATGTCAGCTTGAGACTACGGGGGTCAGTTCATATAAGTCCCTTAGCTGGACATTTAAATTTCCTAACCCAATTTCATTTTGCCTCAAGGAGGACGTTAGCCGGGTTCCTGGTAAGGGGAGGGTTTGGAGACCTAATGAACGTTACTTGATCGACCAGGTGTTTAGTTTTTCAGGTATGGACATCGTTTTCTTAGAGAACCCGGTCATAATGCAAGTTTACTGATTTATATTCAGGTAACGACATTCGGATTTTCCAAAGAGCGAAATCACCGACCATTTCACCTTTTCTTTTCAACTTTTTCCATAAATATATTTTAACCTCACTGACTGCTACAGTGGTAATGCCAACTAAATTTATAATTGCTATATTTTTGAGTAATAATTCAGTAATCATAAGGCTCTTTTATTGCACAATTAACCACATTTAATAAATTAGCGTGCATTGGCTTTTGTAATGTATCTATTAAATGTGGTGTGAGTGCAATTTATGAGGACCTCGACATTTTTTTCATGACAAGTTCAATTGACTTGCAACATGTTCTTTTTTCTACAAATGCAAACTTAACAAGACAAAGCATGTGTAAACGATAGCCAGTAATATGGCTATTACATTGCTGATAGGCACACATAGAAGCACTGGGATTGGTTACTGTGTTATAAATCGAAGTAGGCTCGTTTCAATGCCATAAAGGAAACCAATTTATTGCCAATTTTTGTAGAAAATATGAATCAATTTTGCAGACAGCAAAACATTTCTGCAGATATCACATCTATGCTTATAATACCACGAACTCTAAATCAATATTAGTCTGTTCAATCAAGATTGATTATATTTTTATGGATCAGGTTTCAAAGTATCACCTTATAAATATTACTTGTGAAAAACTCCAATTTGGATTTAAAATGAGGGAAATAACAACTTTTTTTAAAAATATGAGTTCGTATCTTGACTTGTTTCAAGTGTATTTACTTCGAATAATTTTCTTTTTTGTGAAATTTCGTTTTCATTTATATCTACTTTTTTGTTATGGGCTAGTTTGCCATATCACCTATAGTCACATAGAGTTATGTGGTAGGCAAATACTGAGTTTTCCTCATTCGTATATCATAAAAATGTTGTATTTATCAAATTTTAGTTGTATTATATTAGTTTGCAGTATTTGCTGAGGTTTTTGGGAGTCGTAAATTAAATTGACTGAGGTAGGGTCCTAGTTCCAAGTTCCATTAGTGGCTTAGATAAAAGGATGATAATGATTTAAGTTGGATTAGGGAAAATGGCGACCCTGGACACCATTACTCCACTGCATAGCTTAAATCAGTTTTTGAAAGCGTTCCATTTTTTCATAGTTTCTGCATCAACAAACTACTCTAAGAATGTTAAGTGAATTTGAAAAAATTGTTGTATTTCCATATAATTACATTTATAATTTCCTGATTATCTATAACAACAATTTACTTATTTTGGTTATTATCTGTATAATATGTACACCTGTTTAAGTCGTAACTCTGACGCCTTGCACTTTGTTGAATAAACTTTGAGTTACGACGCGTTCCGTCTCTTGTGGCCGTTATCGAACCATAGCACCTCCATTCTGTACAATATGGCGACGCAGCAAATTGAATAGCTTCTCGAGGCCCTAACTAACGCATTAAATAAGCATACGATAACTATTGATGAAATCGTCGATCAGATCCCTATTTATGATTCATCCTTGGACAATTTCCAGATATGGATACAGCGGTTCTCAAATACTATAGACCTAATGTATTCAGACATGTCGAAATCAACGGAGAATCGTTTACTTCTACGACGTCTTCATAACAGAGCATACGAACTCTTTATTAATTGCATTGTTCCTAAAAAACCTGAGGAGCTATCATTCGATGAGACTATTGCAGTTCTACGGATCATATTTAGGAGAAAAGTTTTTTTAATTTCCGTTTCCAGTGCTTCAAAGTCTCGATGGAGTCTAGAGAAAATATTAGAGTCAACAAACACTGTTTCGAGTTTCAGTTCAGCCGTTTCTCATATCATAACCTACAATGTCTCATTTTTCTATTAGGCCTTAAGAACCCCGAGTTATCTTCCGTCCGAGCCCAACTCATGGCTCTCCTAGACATGAGCTAGCGGATGCCTTTGTTCGATATCAGAATATCGTGGGAGGCGCTAAGTTGGTGCTCAATACAGGAGAAACATCATTCGTGGAAAGGACTCAGAACGGCCCAACAAAAAATGGAAGCCAGCCAAGGAAGTTACCTTGGTGTAAATTCTGTGGAAAATTCCACTTCTATTGAGATTGCCCATTCATCAATTACTTGTGCAACAAGTGTAATAAGAATGGCCACAAAGATGGGTTTTGTGATAAAACATAACGAAAGAGCCCTTTTTGAAGCCATCGTACTGAACGCAACGAAGTGCAATCGAATGGCCTACGTACCAGCCTACAAGTGACAAAGAACAGGAGAAGATTTGTCCCTGTGATCATAAATGGGGTCAAGATGCACCTAGAATTGGACACGGGCTTAGATGTCACGATGATATCAACAAATGCCTGGATTACATTCGGAAGATCCAAAATAAATATATCAAGTGCTTCCGGTAATACAATACCACTTTTAGGGTCTGTACGTTGCCGGGTAAGAGTCAATAATTATTCGTGCAATACGGCACGTTACGTCTCCACCCAAAGGACTAATCTGCTCGGTCTGGACTTGATCGACAAATTCAATATTTGGTCGGACCTCGGGCTGCCGAAGGACCTTCGAACGACTCAGTCAACCAACTCAGTGGTACGCCTTATGACCGTGTTTAAGGACACGGTTGTCAAACGTCACGCACCTTCCTCAACCGTGGAGACATGGAAAAAGGCTGCCGCAGTCGCTCAACCGAAAAAAGTGTTACGTAGAAAATCGGTCGATTGTGCATTACGGCCAAGTGCAAAGAGTGTGAACAACGTAAATTGACATTAACGAAATCGATAAAGCCGCATTTTTACCACGATAAAAAAATATATCTTTCGATTATAAAAAGGGGGAAGAAATAATGAATGAAATTCGTCGACTTTCTCTTAATCTCATACAGGGTAGGTTATCTGTCCTGGCGATAACGTTAGAATAGCTAAACATTGGTTATGGATAAGCGTCGGCGTGATTAGTAGGGATTTCCAATCACTACGACGTGATGTCAACATATCCTAAAGTAATAATACTCAAAAAATCCTCTTTAATTACAACAACAGTAAGTGAAATGGCTTGATTGCAAGCATGTTGTTGTCAAACTGACCATTTTCCCATGGTTAACTGAAAGTAAATGCCAGATTCTGAGCTTCGAGCAAAATATTAGGGTTAGTTACAAGTTAAAACAGTCTCTTATAAGCTTTGCTATTGTAGAAGTGCATACATTGCCTCATGATTTATCTAAATTACTAAAGCTTTAAAGAGACGAATTAGATAGCCAATATTAATGAATTCGGCTTGCTTTGGCGCCTCTACCAAGTTCATCGTTAAGTCTAAATTCCTTGATGTTTAAATAATTGATGACGCGCATCCAAGTGCTCCATCCCACCTTTGAAATTATAATTAAGCTTAGTTGTCTCAAGGTATCTACTATGAATATATTGGCTATTGCGTATGATAGACAAGCAAGCGTTTAGTATTAGAAGAAGTGAATATCGAGCGTTAGCTCAGAAAGTATAATATATGATGTAAAAAAACGTAGCTCCTGAGTAATTACTAAAATGAGTGTTACAGTTCTATGCATGTATCTAGCAAGCACTTAAAACTCATGCCAAAGAGGAATGTAACTACTGTCGATATGCCATTATGGATATGCCAACTTAAGCATAAACTACGAATTTAAATAATGTTCTCTGTTTATATATTTTACATTAGATATTTTAAGCATGCATTTTATATGGAGATCCGAAATGGTATTTATTGTTCAAGGGTGAAAACTTGTATTCGCCATATGCTACTGATTCAATTATATTGCAAATTATTGTGGGAAAGTGAAACTGCTGGCATCTGGGTTTCTCTCCGGTCAATCAAAAATGAACTTAAGATGCAACTACTGACGCCATTTCTAATTCAACTAAATAAAGTGCATATTATTAGAAAAAAGGAACGTTTTCGCTCATAACGTTTTTCCCATAAATTAATGCTAAATATTTTAAGATTTGCATCTGGCATGAAGTCTTAATTGTATTAATAAATATAAAAAAACGCAGAATTCGGTTCACAGCACAATTTGTGGGACCATCCTTAGTAGAATAGTCTTCTCAATTTTACTTTCTTTAATGTGCAAACCTTACTTTACTATTTATTATAAAAGCTGTGTAAGTGCTTATCCACCTCTATCGAATGCGTCACTAATTCAAACTTGTCTTTGATGACGTACGTCAGAGTGTTCCGCGCAACCCTGAAAGTTTAATTAAGTTTAAGGGCATCTTAAATTGCCTTCGTTTAATTCCATGGCTTTTTGCATATAATAGGCCATCAGGTTCCGAATAAAAGTCAAATAAAATCGAGATTTTAGCCATAAATGCAGAGTAAAGTAATAGCATTCTTTTGGTTATCCGACATAGTTTGACAATGATAAATGCCAATAATAGCCTTAATAAATTAGGAGAAACTTCTCCTATTTTGTGAGTTTAACTCCAACCTACACTAACGAATTCAGTGACATAGTTTTAACATTTATCGTTTCGGAACCTGCCAAGCTCACTCTCACATTGCGTTTTTCAAGAGCAAGGGTTCTTGTTATTGAAAAATATAGCTGTAATTAGAAAAGGCGTCGTATTAAAATAAAGCAGATAATTTGCTTAACATTCTTACACTCCATATAACGTCTGAAAAAGTACTCTACCAATTATTATTTATAATATTTTTAGAGCATGCAAAAGAAACACTATATATCGCTTTTAAGAAGGTTCTATATAAATATAATGTAGTTGGACAAAATATTGGAAACACCAGCAAAAAATATATATATCATAAATAATTTCTCAAAAATACTATTTTCATAACACTGAAATTACTCTTTTGTGGGAAAGCACTTTTAACTTTTGTTTCAAAAAATATGAATTTTAACTTTCAGAAAAAGGATGCTCATCATTATTTTCAGTTTCTAAGGCAGCGAAATCGCTAAAATGATAATGTTCTTGTGAAGTTTTTTTCCAAATATTGGTCAAGGATATGATAGTTACGAAATCCTATTACTTATGTTAAAATATTTATTTATTTAATATCTACAGCTTCTTCCGATTCCGCAATCTATAGAAATAAACCTATTTAAATATTATACTGTGGTCAAATTATGCTACTGAAAGTTGTTTCAGTAAAGTGTAAAACAGTTTCAATAATACTAAATATTTATTGAGTTAAAAGCTTTTTACGACTTAAGGTAGCGCAATTTGTTAAAATGCTAGATTTCGGTACAAATATATGAATGAAGAAAATCAGCATTGAAAACGACTGATCTGGTACAATGGAATATATTTGGAGTTGATAACAGTAACAAAAGGCACCTGTATTTTCACTTCCGCTATTTGACTTATGAAAAATAATTTAAACATCAAGGACTTATTTAGGCTTTGAAATGCATCGCAACAAGTAGTGGTAATGGAAATCCTTTATGGAAAAAATCTGTTATGTCATGCAAACATCGAAGCAGATTTATCTCAAATAATTTTGTGAAAGCAACTGTGTTTCTCATGCTCAGCAAAGTCTTTGTCTAGCCTAGTTATTTTAAATGAAACGCATAGTGAATATTAAAAGTCCAAAGGCCTTGAACAAACAACTTATTCGCTTGTTTCGAATACAAGATTAAAAAGCAGCAGGAGTAAAGCTTTAATTAATTCTCAGTTCCTAATGAGTATTTGCAGTACTGATAGACTTAAGCTTCATGAATATTCCTTATTGAGTTCATGTAGCTCTGAATGTGTTATGCTTAAATGTCTTGGATTAACAATGCAAGAAATTCACCATTCGGAAAGGAAATTTCAGGATTACTGCTAGTCGTGAAATATCAGGCACATGCAAAACTCCTTATCTGACCTCTAGGACTGAACGTGACCTCCTAATTGAATCGTGCATCTGATCAGGGTGAGCATGAGTCCATGGAAAACACTACTTTTTATAACCCAGTTCCCTTGGATAAATGTGTAATACACTTAAACAAATTGAATGTTCTGTTGGTTATGAGTTCTGAAAATAAATTGTCTCAAGGCTAATAGTTGAAATTATTCGTTTCGGCGAAAAGTATTAGTAATAATTTGCTGGGGTTGCGTGACATAGATGTCTGCGACAGTGAGCCATTCGATTTTTTACAATAGGATAAAATTTTTGTCTAAGTTTTTTCACTTTTTAAATCCCTATTTTAGCAAAATTTTTTGGGATTCCCACAGAGTGGCTTGAGCGCATGTACAAAATTGTGTTTTACAGGACAGTGTCACATCCTAACCTGTTACATTAAATGAATGCGGCAATTTCATTTAGCCGCAACTTCGGACCCTGGAAACTCTGATTCGCAATCTAGTAAGACGAAGAACCTATGCTTTCTGTTGTGCCATTTTTAATTTGTTTTACTTTTTGTTTTTGCTTGCCTTGTCTGTAGCAACGTCATCAGAGTCAAATGCGAACGCAGATATCGGCAGGCATCCTAACCTTTTATTTATTTTAGGGATGGCAAAACGTTAAATTGATTATAAACAATAAAAAACAGAAAACAAGGTCAAAAAGACAATGAATGAGTGAATGCCATTACATTTTAGAATTATCGAGTGAGTCATGCTCTTTTTGTGTGCATTTTCGCTACTTAATCAGCACCAAACACGAATAGAGACATCGAAACTCGAAGTTTAACCTCTTATAATGTGTGATGTGTTGAAGATTTGAGGTTTTTACACTCTGTAGCATATCGAATCTTATCCATTCTTCATATAGTCCTTAATTCAGTTCGTTTGCAAATAAAAATGTTAAAAGTGGTTTATATATTTTTTACTAAATTATCCACTAATAAAACCACTGCTATTTAGACATTGAACAACATCATCTGCCCTGGCAGTGGTCTCAAATTATTTGGCATTAAAAAATGGGAAAGACATCATGACAAAAAAGTTCCCTTTTTTCAAATAATACGCATTCAATATTTTTTAAATTAAGAATGGCGTCAGTACTTGCAATTTAGATGATTCAAGTTTGTCGGGAAGGAAACCTAGATGTCAGCAGATTCATTTTCCGATAATACATTGCAATATAACTGAATCCGTAGCATATGGCGAATATAGGTTCCAATCCTTGAAAAAAGATAGTATTTGGGTCACAAATAAGATTTTAAATAGCAAATTTACAAAAATTATGAATAGGAGGCAATGATTAAAATTATAGTTAATGTTTATGATGTCATACCCATTATACCATACTAAGAGAAAATATATTTCTCTTAGGCGTAAGCGTTAAAATGCTTGCTAGATTCATGCATAGAATTGTAGCATGCATTTTACTAATTACTTAAGCGCTTGGTTTTTACACTATATGTATACTATTTTCTGAACTAAAGTCCGATTTCATCTTCTATTATATCGGTATTGCTGTCTTTATTGCCAGATTATTTAAAAATATCTTTAAGTTAAATGTGAATAATCTTACTCTTGCTTTAAAATCAAAGTCAATATTTTTAAAAACGATAAATTTCAATGAGCAGAATTGCATGTGGGATGCATGTAAGGTCATATCTTCCTGTGCAAAACAACATTCTGTTAGATTAATGCATTTGAGGACTTCTAGCCTTGTCAAAAATCTATAAGACTAACGTAGCATACTTACCCAAGTCAGAGAGTATATCTTTAAATAGCAAAAGGGTTATTTGTGAATAAGTCAATCTCATAGTAAAAGCATAAGTCGTTGCCGGTAATAATATGTGCAACACTTACCGGGACTGACTAATTATTAATGTAATCTCACATTTTATGAAACCAAATTCCAATAGAATATAGGTTTAAATACTCTATCACAACATATATCACATATTTAATTAAGCCTAATTGACCATATAAGTTATTAAAGAAAACAGGCGTGAAGGTGGGGGACAAACATCCACAGAAGTCAAGTCATCTCATGGTGATTTGCCAATTGGGAGAAACAACTTAACTTGATGCCCATAAAGAAGTTCAGGTTTTGTCGTTCAAGATCTGCTTTTCTAAGCGGGTAAACGGCTGTTTAACTGCTTACTACAAAGAACGTGATTTGGGCAAGTAAGGGTCCCAAAATCAGTAAAAGAAGGAGAGGGGGATCGGATTAATACATTGCGACTGCCTTAGTGAAGTTGCGGGTGCTAGGAGAGAGGAACATGCGCATGGTGCTCGGCTATGGCGTTGTGGGCAACAGAGGCAGTGGCTGATAATAACCTCCGTTACCCGACTAGCTATCAAGCAGTACTCTTGTCTAGAATGTTATCTCATTTCATCCATATGTACCTGTATATCCACTTGAAGCCACCACTTCATATATATAACTATTAGCGTGTGCAGGTGCACGTGATGTTCTGTCGATCGAATTTTTACCACCAACAATGTCGCATGCACTTTTCCAGAGGGCTAATTATTGTCTCGTAGGGGAGGTTGCAAGACGTCTGGATCATTAAAGCGAATTTGAGCCAGGTCCTGGCTAAGGGAAAGGAGAAGGGGTTCCTCTAGCCCGTGTGCATTTTAGTGCTTTGAATTGCCTTCAGGGCACAAACAAGAATGTGTTATTAGTCACAATGTCGTCCACCAAAACCACGATATTTTCTGGCTCAGTTCAAAGAAACTGCTGTCGAGAACGTGCGCTGCATCTAAAATTCTAACAGTAACCATCGGATAATGTATTTTCATAGAAAAGTCTATTAACATTCATTTTCTCTTCTACTTCAACTCACTACAACTATCCAAAGCATTTTAGGAATGCCGGTTTCCCAAACGAGAGGTGAAATTCACTGTGAACCTACTTTTCTGACAGAGTACTCTGCCAGTGGAATGTTGCACATTAGTTCTAAATACCTCAGAATTACAAAGTGCCCTTATGATTAAATCAATATTTTGTTTGACTTCGATTCCTTTTAGCTTTTTCTCAAACTGGTATGGGCCTTACTATAACTAAGATCATTTCTTACTAATCTATGGGAAAAGAAAAATTATTATGAAATATGGAACTGGTCCAAGTAATGCTCTGTACAATGCACCCATGGAATTACGAACTGGAGTGATATTTTTAAAGCCTTTAAACTTATTTGTTCTAGATTACGGTCTGCTTCTCCTTGAATTTACAAAATGCAAATTTCACTTGCAACATTTCAATGTTCCAAATCACGTTCTTTGTAGCAAGCAGTTACACAAAACTGCCAACCGATTACCCTCTTAGAAAAGCGGATCCTAAATACCAAAGCCAGTTTACCAGACTGAGCATCTTGATGACACTCAAGTTAAATTGTTACTCCCAGTTGGCAAATCACCATCAGATGACATGACGCCTGTTAATGTTTATCCTCTACCCTCCACTAACCATCACTTCACTTCCTTCCTTTCTTCTAGTTTTTCTTAATATTGTTTTCTTTAACGGCTACTATGGTTAATTGACCTTTTCTAAATATGTGATACAAGTTTTAATAAAAAATTAAATATTTAATACAAAATCTGCCTTCGGCCTTTGTCATCACATTTTTTGTAATTGTTTGCATTAAGAATGTGCTTTAATTGCATCATAATTGCTGAATTGCTGAATATATGTTTTTCTAATTTCCTTTAACATATTCTGATTTGCAGCAAAATATTTTTATTCAGAAAAATGGCTTTGTTAACGCTGGCCTTCAAAGGTTCAATCATAAACAACATAATCACAATATGAAACTTAGCGAACTGGTACTGGCAGTTTCTAGGAATGCTGATTTGATCCAAACAATATTCATAAATATATATCTGCATATTAGTAGTGTCGATGTGTAAGAAGAAGTCATCCAAATAAAATCTAATGTTTCATGAATTTCTATAATTTTAATCTTAAATAAATGAATTTTCGCTCCTACTGACAACAATATTTAGAATATTAAAGATAGACCAAAAACTTATATGCATAAAATTCAAAATTCGTGAGTAAAGTAAACTTGTCTCTTAATACATAATTAGGATGGTCGATTTTTCCTTGATAACGGGAGTAAAGATTCAAGCCCCATTAAGTGGGGACAAGAAATAACGATTGTTCAATTTCCCCTAGACTAATTATGGCTCTTCCGTTCCAATGAAATTCAAAATTTAAAAAGTATTTGGCTTCATAGTATTTCTTTACGTTTTTTCATTATATATAGGCCAATATATACATTCTCACTGATAATGTATTAGTAGTATATTTTTTAACCTTAATTTAATTCAAGAAAATATCAAAGTTTAAAACTTCCAAAAAATTATATCTACGAGTATTTATTCCCTTTTATTAAAAATGATGGTATACGAGGCAGAGTAAGTGTTGACTTTGCCGCCTCTCTACGTTCATTGATGGATTATCCCAACCAATTTAAAGAATATTTAATGCGTTGGACATCCAATTTGAATGATTATCGAAATCGCGATTATTTTGCTATACGACTATAAGTGGAGAAGCAAAAGTGACAAATTTCGGAGTTGCATAAGGGCCTGAGGTGACTCATTCAAAAGAAGGAATCTTCTAAATCGTCGATGTTATTAAAAGACAAGTTAGATTTCGTCAAAATCGAAAACTGATTTCCAACTAATAAACACAGTCAAGCATTAGGAAACAGAAACACTTCCAGAAGAACTACTTAGTCATTGACAAAAGCAGTATGGATAGGAGCTTTTGTAGGGTATACAACGAAGCCTTGAACAACATTGATCCTCCCAAGGAGTGCACGGATGGTACTTGTCTGAGCATGGACAAGCTTTTATGCATTCTGAAAGAAATTACAGCTGTATTTACTAAAAATTACAGCAATTGACTTTTTATATAGGAACAGACTTTAAATCCCCCTCTTAACATTGACCATATTTGCTTACCGAAAATAAATATTACTTGAAGGCTGAAAAGCGAAAATGTGAGACAAATATGCATTTATCTTGCCACGCGTAAATCCGTAGGGTAAATAGCAAGTCTTAGTTTAACTTTCTTTTCACGTCACTTGGAAATTGTGAATGTTCTACACTTTGTCAAACCCAGGTTTGATACATTTGAAAAGCGAAATAGTGTTTCCTTTTTGTAAGTGCTAAATTGCTACAATTTATCCTCATCGACGGAATATTCAATTCTTACAACAGAAAATGGATTATTAAAGCAATTTAACCAAATCAGGTTGATTTGTTTACTAAACTAAATTACTGATTATTACAACAGTCTTCATAAGTTTACACTCGAAAGCAGTTTTTTGGCAAATTGATTTACTTTGCTGCCAAAAAGATATATTTGGGAATAAATGGATCTTTAAATGACTGAAAATATGGATATATTTATCATATATTATGATATTGGGCTTTTATAATAAAGTTACAAAAAATGACTTGCTAAATATCCATTGTATTTTTATTTTAACATTTCTTATTTTACATTTCAAACTTCTACAAGCTGGAATATTCTCTATGGCAATATTCAGTTTTCAATATTCATGTAAATTTTGTACAAAATGGAAAGTTTTATTGAATCGAATGATCAAATAGTTGAGCCATTATACTGACCTCATTAAATTGCTTTCCTTGTAAGGAAATAAATACGTAGGCCCCAACGCAGAGAGGTCCTTGCACCATCATTTTCAAAAGATTGCTATTTGTTGATATCATGGCGTCATTTCCGACCTCCTTCTTGGGCTATTTTTGACTTTGTTCAACGTAAAGAATTAGGCTACGTTAATTAAATGGCACTGAGTGGTACTACTGTTTATGCTTACAGAGATTGAATAATATCCATGTATGATCTTGTTCCCTAGTGAAATTAACACTACCACGCCATGGTAAAATTTATAATTTACTAGATTAAATAATTTCTCTTTCTACCTGGCACAAATTTAAAGAATACTACATTAACCAACTTTCGAGGAATTTTTCACTCTTCACTTTTACTGAATTCTCAAGCCCTATTTAGCCATTTCTATCTTAACTCCTCATAAAAGCCTATATCTTAACAAATACTCTGGTAACTAGTAGTGGGTTTATTTTCCTATTTTCGTTGTTGTTTGCTATTAGTTATTTATAAGTTAATCTTCAACCCACAATGAAGGTTTAACGGAATGTGCTACTTAATTATTAGCTTATGATATGAAAAACGGTTGCCTATAACCTTTATCATCACGAAGTGTAGGTGCTGTCCCAAATAGGTTCAGACAACACTAAAAACGGTTTCAAAGCCTACTGAAAATTAAAAAAAACATTGTGCAAAATGGCTTCAAGTATCTATTTTATCTGGACCAGAGATATATAACAAACACAAGCATTTTTAAAGTCCCCTATTGTTATTACGTTACTTTCTTTTCTATGGAAACAATAAAATTTTTATCAATTTACCGATTCCTTGATAGATCATTCAATAAACGAGTAGAAATGGAATTCTTTTCTTCAAAAGATTTCCTACCTGAGGTTTTGTTCTTAAAAACGGTAGGGTGGGGGAGGGGAATTCCGAATCCTTTGGATTCTCATGGATCCAGAAGACGTAGGGGCAAAAAAGAACGGAGATAGGTTTGTTGAAATTATCAGACTGAATGTATTTACAGATCAAAAGTGACTAGTGTTCATTGAGTCTTAGCTTAATTAAGAATCGTTTACTGGTCGACAATCTTACTTCTCTCAAGGTCGCCTGCGACACTAACGCTGTCGAACCAATCGGCCTACAGTTCCTCCATCCTAACAGTGACAAATTTTTTTCCCTCCTCCGTGAATTTCCAGCATTATTCAATGCCACTTCTGATATTACGGAAGTCAAACACGGAGTACAACATCATATCGTTACCAAAGGTCAACCAGTGCATTCCAAGGCACGCCGTCTCCCTCCAAGCAAACTTCAAGCTGCCAAGATGGAATTCCAGCACATGGTTTCCCTAGGAATCGTTCGACCTTCAAATAGTCCATGGGCTTCCCCCTTGCACATGGTCGCGAAGAAAAACGGTGACTGGAGACCATGTGGAGACTATCGAGCCTTAAACCGGATCACCGTTCCAGACCGCTACCCCATTCCGCACATCCATGACTTCTCACTACATCTAAATGGCAAGACACTATTCTCAAAACTTGATCTGGTGCGTGCTTATCATCAGATTCCGATGGCCCCTGAAGACATTGCAAAAACAGCCGTAATCATACCCTTTATCGACCAAGTTTTCAGAGGTTTAGATTTTGTCTATGCCTATATTGACGATGTCCTCATCGCAAGCTCCAGCATTGAAGAGCACAAACACGATTTAAGACAAGTCTTTGAACATCTGGATAAATACTGAATCAAAATCAATCCACAAAAATGCCTTTTCGGTCAAACAGCTATTGACTTCCTTGGTCATCACATTGACTTAAGAGGTATTCGCCCACTCTCTGAGAAAACCCAATCTATCATGGATTACCCTGTCCCTCAGTCAATCAGAAACCTGCGACGTTTCCTTGGCCTGGTGAACTACTACGGTAGATTCGTTCCAAATTGTGCTCAGGTCCTTCAACCTCTTAATGACCTGCTGAAAGGAAACCCCAAGAATTTCACAATGATACCTGAAGCAGAAAATGCTTTCAACTCAATCAAGAAACACCTATCGAATGCAGTATCACTATGTCATCTGGATACTTCTCCAGACACTCAGTTAGTCTTGAAAACAGATGCATCACAAGTGGATATCGTAGCTGTTCTACAACCAGTCGTCAAAGGCCAGATGCAACCACTGTCCTTCTTTTCGAAGAAGCTGAACGCGGCCCAGACAAAATACAGCACTTTTGGTCGAGAGCTACTTGCAGTCTACTCGGCTGTGAAACACTTCCGACACATTCTCGAAGGACGCCCGTTCACAGTCCTGACAGACCATAAGCCACTAATCTACGCTTGCAGTGCTTCAGCCGATCACCACCCCCACGTGAAATCCGGCAATTAGATTATATTTTACAATTCACAAGCGACATCCGTTACATCGATGGCAGTAGCAATGTTGTTGCCGATGCTATGTCCCGAATGGAACTGAACCAAATCGGCGAAACAAACCTCGACCTGTAGGAAATTGCTGCCGCTCAAGAGAGTGACCCAGACTTCACAGAAACTACCAAAAATCCTTCCCCAAAAACCGAATGCCTGCCTATCCTCACTAGTGACGCCAAGATCTATTGTGATGTTTCAACTGGCAAGCCGAGACCTTTCGTCCCGCAATTATATCGCCGGAAAATTTTCAATCACTTCCATGGATTGTCACACCCAAGCATTCGTTCAACGATCAAACTGATCAAGGACCGTTACGTCTGGAATAATATGCGCCATGACATTCGTCAATGGGCCAAGCATTGTCTTACCTGTCAGTCCAGCAAAATCCACAAGCACACTCGAAGCCCACTTTCTCAGTTTTCCAAACCTGACAATCGTTTTCACCACATACACGTCGACATTGTCGGTCCACTTCCCCAGTCTAATTCCTTTTCCTATCTGTTAACATGCATAGATCGTTTTACGCGTTGGCCAATAGCTGTTCCACTTCGTGATACCTCTGCGGAGTCGGTGGCGAAAGCTTTAGTTGAACATTGGATCTCTTTTTTTGGTGTCCCCGGTACTATTACCACTGACAGAGGAGCGCAGTTCACCTCAGCTCTTTTCAGACAGTTGAGCAACCTCCTCGGTTCGACTCACATACGGACAATAGCATATCACCCTTGCGCCAACGGCCTAGTCGAACGTTTTCACCGTCAGCTGAAATCAGCTCTGATTGCAACGTCTTCAAGTTTGGATTGGCCCGAACGACTCCCAATCATCCTATTGGCGTTCCGAACGACAGTTAAGGAAGACCTCGGTTGTTCACCGGCAGAAATGGTCTTTGGCACCACTCTCAGACTTCCCGGTGAAATGTTCCTAAACTCCCCGAAAAAAAGCAGCTTGGACCCTTCCTCATATGTTACGCGTTTAAAAGAGCATTTCAAATCAATCCGACCCATCCCTACCAGAATAAACGAACGGCCTTCCCAAATAAACAAAGACCTATCAAGTTGTTCTTTTGTTTTTGTACGCGTAGATGCTGTCAAGAAACCTCTTCAACCACCATATGATGGTCCCTTCAAAGTTCTAATACGTCAACCTAAGTACTTCGTCATTGATCGACAGGTTGAAACCAGCTTACGTTGATTCCCCGCTCAACACCAACCAAGCGAACTCTCCTCCTCCACCTACTGATACTTCACCAACCAACCCTAAGACAAATGTGCGCAACCCCAACATAACTAAAACACGTTACGGACGTACTGTAACCTTCCCATCCCGTTACACTGAATTTGTACACTAGCTATTTATCGAGCGTTTTCCATTGTAGAATCTACCAACGCTCTAGGGGAGGAGTATTGTGGCGTACGGCTACCAACTAATCGCATCCGACTACAACTCTCGATCAACCAATTACGGAGCGATCACTGATTAGTAGAAATCAGATGTAGCCTATTTATACCCTCATACTCACATCCCAAAATATACACACACAAAGACACATACTTGGTCTAACGCGCATTCCGGTCTTACTCTCTCTTGGTGCGGATCCCGATCTGATAGGGTTACATACCTTAGTGATATAGTTCGTTGTTTTTAGCAATCCGCTACAAATTGGTGACCCCGAGCTGAACGCTACAGATTCAAGAAAAATTTTCGAAATCATAATAATTTTGGCTATTAATACAACCACTATTAACAATATTAACACCAAACATTACAATGTACTTCAGAGTTGAACTGTGCGGTAAAACTCAAACGAATAACCACAAATATACTCTCTATTCAATGCACTACTAATAGGTATGAAGGGCCAGCAACAACAAACAACTGCGCCTTATTCTCAGAAGCTTCAAACTAAAGACTCAGGCAATTGAACAATGTGTGTAACAAATCAGACCTAAAGATACATATCTACTTGCAATATCCAATCTACGTTACTTACCACTGTATAAGTAATAGGATTCGCTTGAAATAAGCCTTGATGGGGACAAATACGAGTTGAACCATTCCGGGTGCTTAGAATTGTAGTATAGGTTTTTTTATGAAGCAAGCACCACACAAGCAATTAGCCCTGACGGGTAGCAGGGTATCTATCCCTTATGAGGATTCCCTAAATCAGAATGTGTCGAGTGGTCATTTTTACAGTTTGCTTACGCCACTGGCTGTTCTATATAATTTGAGTAACCAGAAATGGCAAATTCTGTTTTGCTGTAAAATATGTGGCACAAAATATAAACCCATTTCTTTGTAAGTTCACGTTGACAGTGAACGGCAGTGTATAAGACCTGCAATCCAAGGACGAATCCATTCACTCACTAAAACACTCTTATTCTGTTGGCTTTCAGCAGAGATTTTTTTCTAAGTTTAGTAAGTTCTTTTCTTTCAGATTCAGTCAATATTGCAAGTGCTGCGATGTATAGTGCACTTAAGAAAATTTCAACAGAAGTGATTAATTTAGAAGGCTCTGAGATTAAATAAGGAATACTGGGTTACAAAGTGCACAAGCTTGAAATTGGAAAATGATAATTTTGCATGCAATTTTCCAATACTCCTAGTCAGGTTCCATGTTATAAGTACTTCTACAAACTGTTTTTACATTTCAGACAATAGTTGTAGCTCAACTCTTTCACTCTGCAAACGTGGATATCATCAGATTGCTACTGTGAGCCACATCCACATTTAACAATCGAGAAGTTAACCTCTTTCGTGTTAATGAGTATACTTGCGATCAAGTCCTATTGTAAGTCGATTTCATCTTAAAAAACTCACGTGAGTATATGCCCGTATTCAGAAACGGTCTGAACGGCTGTATTCCCCTGTGTCAAGACAGGTTTTACCAGAATGACCAACTCTTAGAGTCTCAGACCGCTATAGATTTCGAAAATCAAAGTTTGCATGGTATTCTGCATCATTCACCATCCACAGTTGCCTCATCACTTTCTTTTGGCATTCTTCGCAAGTGATTATCCTTTATGTCCTAATCTTGAGTTTGTCCTATGATAAATAAAGCCTTTCTTATTGATCACCTTGCATTATTGAATACCTTTCTTCATTAAACTTTGGAAAGAAGCACTATTCAAGCATTTACTACCACCCTCTACAACGAACGTCTTTGAGATCCATTTAGACTGTACTACTTGCAAAGAGTGCAGATGCTAGCGGAAGAATATTTCGCAGTGGTTGCATATACATTCTCATTAACCTTGCCCTCAGTGAGGAATAAGACAGAATCAGTTATTATATTACAACTATCAGATCAATTTAGCAGAAATTGATCGCACTAATTTCGAGAACGCTTCCGTACGGAGTTGTGAACGCTTATTCAGGTGACGGAACACAAATCATGCAGCGATTTGTGGTTGCTTCGTGATCATTAGCGTCCTGTCCTTGAAAAGCGCATCCGTATCAGCTCAGCCCATAATCTATCAAACTTTTAAGCAATACTGCAAAGAATTGATACAATTGATACACTGCTTTCATATATCGATTTCGTCTGTTGAAGCTTGGAAATAAAGTAATTTGGCCTCTTTCAAAGTCCAAGAGGTCTGGCAATCCATTAAATGAACAATAAACATTAAATTGTTTCTAGTTTTCATCGTTATAACAAAATCCAAGGATATAATTCCAAAACGCCAGGGGTTTTTCCACTGTTTTGTCCATCCCTTGTACGTGACTGTTGTATCTGTCGGCACAACACTTTCAAGATTCGACCACAGAACCCGTGTGTCCAGAAGCTTCGATCGAGAGTAATAAGGGTAGCTTTGCAAGAGGCTTGTTGTACATCATCTATTTGAAATTGCATTGACTGCGACAGCATAACAAATTCTACCTTTTTTACGATATATACGGAAATTCGCGAGCAAGAAAACTTCTTGAGTACTCCCTTGTTGCCGTGGACCAAGTTAATTTAATGATCGAATTTATACGCACCATCAATTTTGTGTGAGCGGCAGACTGTTTCTTCGTCTCCCCAGAAGAAGAAGGTTTGAGAGAGAGGAATAGGTGATTTCCCCACTTTATGACATTACAATCCATGAATGAGACAGGCCAAAATCTGTCCTTAGTCTGAGACCCATAAAGTGATCGAATTTGTCGAAAAAGTCAAGTGACGGTTAAGCTGAGTCACTTGGTGTGGTTAGACTTTCTGTGAACCTGGAAAGTTGCATGGCTTAGTGATGCTGAGTGTATGTCAACACGGCGACTACAACGTCACCGTTGAGTTTTCATTCGTTTAGCTAGTCAAATTATTTTCTATTTGATTGGCTACGGAGCAGACTACCAACTTGGTTTGCCAGGCTTGCTGTGAGATTGAGGACAGGATAGTAACTATTCCGTTCAGACTGCGTAGCTAAAGTCGCGCTGAACAGGTGATGAGAAAACTCACTCTTCTCTCTATTCCAATGATATTGAGCACAATTTAAAGGCACTAACGAACGCTACCTCAAGGCAACGCAATGAGTAGTAGTTTTCGCATAAGAGGTCTATGCGCTGGTGCTTTAACGATGAGTTTGTTCATTCCCTATGGACGAACTAGTCTGTTACCCTAAGATGGAATATTTGAGAGCCAATTATTAAAACGGTGCTAGCAATCACTTGTAGTGTGTTACTTGTAGTATCATTTCCACGTTTGATCAGAATTCAAAATGATTTCCGTTATAAACTGCGCATTTAACAAAGTACAATCTTGATAGCAGGCGTCCGTCCTTATAGAGACGCGATTTGTATCAGTACATGCCATAATTGAACGAAATTTAAAGGGGCATTTTGCAACGTCTTTTTGGGAAGGACATCATTTTTCCACCTTGATGAATACAACCAAACCAAACTTTGTTTAGCGAATAAAAAATGGAAATTTGCTTGAATGCAACAGTGCTAACATGGGAGTACGACCAAAGAATAGCTTGTGGCACATTGTGTTTCATAAAAAGTTAAAGTAAGGATACCCATGAGCCGACGAATCGGCTAGAGACATTCACTAGGCGTTCCACCTTTTGGAGATGAAGCTGAATGCTTTTAAGGCTTGAACAAAGCTTAACTGACAATTCTAACGCAACTGATACCGCAGTACTTTTTTCAAGTGCCGCTTCAAGGAGGTCGTCGTGTAACTTCAACCAGACGTCGCCCAGTTAGATCTTCATTTTCGTGGAGAGGGAAATTTCCAATTGTGAATTTCTTAGACCATCTTTTGCAAACAGCTTCTCTCATTCACACAAGTTGTTTTATCAGCCAGGCAAATGGTTTTAGCCGATTCGTAGGCTGTTGAGTTCACTTTCTCGAATAAATACAGCACTATGTGTATCTGCTCTTCCAGGCTAGCGGGGTTTCAACCAATCAGATATTAATTTAACTGTTCAGCAAAGCAAAATTCGATTCATTTGAGTGAATCATAACTCGAACTAATGTGCAAAACCATTAGAAGTTCCAAAATGCTCCTTAAATTAATTTCAATTTAAATGAGGTAATTTGCAGACAGAACTTATGGGAGGTACTGAGAGACCAACCAACTGCGCTTTCCAGCGTGTTCCACCAAGTAAAATCGTTAAGACCCCTAATACTGAATTGGTAATCTAAAAAGGCCGAATGTTTAACGGCACAGAGCTATGCAGAGGTGACAAATTAGATACTACTGAACAGATGCCCATGCTCGCACAAAGCCTGACCCACTAATCAGTTAAGGGTAAATACCCTTGACATAATGCCTCATTCCCTTGAATCACTGCTTGTGGATTTTCGTTGGTTCGGCTCTTGACCAAATTATCAGAACACCCAAAATGTGGACACACACGACTTAAAAAGGTCTGGTACAGACGTCTCGTCATCTTACAATTGGTATTTGCTGTCTTGAATTGAACTCCATTGCAGCTATCCACTTCATGATGAACATTCCTGTCTATTGGTAAATTGCAACTGACCTTATGGTGTATATTAGTTTCGTACTGAAATGATTACGCAATTGTAGTATTAATTAGAAGTAAGTTATCTACGTCAAAGCCAGTTTTAACAGACTTAAGAAGTTATGAATCTCAAGTTAAATTGTTACTCCCAATTGGCAAATCACCAAAGGATGACGCGACGCCTGTGAATGTGTAACCTCTAACCTCCAAAAACCATCAATTCTGTTCCTTCTTTCTTGAGCATGTGCACAGAACACTACCTCGTGAGTGCCTTAGTGGAATTGCGGGGTGTTGGAGAGAGGAGGATGTGCATGTTGCTCGGGCATGGCGTCGTGGGCCACAGAGGCAGTGGCTGATAATGTGTTCCGTTACCCGACTGGTTATCAAGCTCTACTCTCGTCGTCTGGAAGGTTATCCCATTTCATACATATATACCTATGTATCCACTTGAAGCCACCACTTCATACATATAACTACTAACGAATGCATGAGCACGTGCTGTTCTCTTGATCGCAAGTTTACCATCTACGATGTCGCATGCACTTTTCCAAAGGGCTATCTATTGTCTCGTAGGGGAGGTTGCAAGACGTCTGGATCAATAAAGAGAATGTGAGAATTTCAGCCAGGTCTTGGCTAAGGGAGAGAAGAAGGGGCTGCTCTAGCCCGTGGGCATTTATATGCTTTGAATTGCCTTCAGGGCACGCACAAGAAAGTGTTGAGTCACAATGTCGTAAGTACATGGGCCGAGAGACCTTAGAGTTAGTTCATCTAGACCACGCTACTTTTTCTGGCTCAGTTCAAAGGAATATGCAGTCGAGAACGTTAACTGCATCTGAAATTATAACAGTCACCATCATCGAAAATGTATCCCTCATAGAAAAGTCTATTAGCATTCATTCATTTTCTCTTCTACTTCACCTCACTGCAACTATGCAAAGCATTTTAGGAATGCCGGTTTCCCAAACGAAAGGTGAACTTCAATGTGAACCTGCTTTCTTGCCAGGCTACTCTGCCAGTGGAATGTTGCACAATAATTCTCAATACCTCAGAATTAAACAGTTTCCTCATAATGAAATCAATATTTCGTGTTTGGCTTTAATTCCGTCTAGCTTATAGGAAGAGAAAAATTATTTTGAAATGTGGAATTGGCGCTGCGTACAATGCCCTTTGGAAATGGGAACGTGTGTGAAATATTTAAAGCCCTTCGACTTATTTAAGGACCTGGATTACGGTCTGCTTGCGCCTCAGATTTATAAGATGCTAATTTCACTTGCAACATTTCCATGCCCCAAATCACGTTCTTTATAGTGGGCAGTTGAACAAAACTGCCAGCTGATTACCCTCTTAGAAAAGGAGGTCCTGAATGCCAAAGCCAGTTTTGCGAGACTGAGCTACTTTATGACTCTCAAGTTAATTTGTTGCTCCCATTTGGCAAATCACCTTCTAGTTATTCTTTTACTGTTTTCTTTAATAACTTTTACGGTTAATTAAGCCTATTTAAATACGTGATGGAAGTTTTAATAATTTTATAAACCTAAATTAGATGTTAATCCGGTTTCATAAAATCTGAGATTACATTAATGATTAGTCAGTGCTGAAAAATTATGCACATAGTATTACTGGCAACAATTTGTACATTGACTAGGAAACTAACATATTCCATAGTAGTTATTTTGCCATCAAAAGATATAATATCTGACTTGGATTAGTAGCTACGTTAATGTTATAGAATTTTTTCAAGGCTAGAATTCCTCAAATGCATTAATCTGACAGAAAGTTATTTTGTAGGGGAAAATAATACCTTTTATGCATACCACATGCAAATCTGCTTATTGAAATTTATCGTTTCCAAAAATATTCACGTTCAATTTAAAGAATGAGTAAGATTATTCACATTTTTACTTAACAATATTTCCATATAATCTGGCAATCAAAACAGGTGGGTAGAATTTTCTCCAAGTGGTAAAGAAAAACAGTTTTTGAACAGAAATTTTGTAGATTGTCTACAATTCTGAAGTATGATAACCTAACTAGTTAAAATTCTTCTCTCACCGCAAAAACGGAACATTCTAAAAATGCCCAGTCTACTACCATTTTTAGTTTGTGATGGCTTGATTAAGCCCAAAATTCTCATCACCGGCTCAGCGTCACGTGAGCTATGCATTCGCGGCAATTTAGCGAAATGGCCTCACGCTGACCTGACAATATCATAGCAACGCTAAACAATACACCTGAATTCCCTTTTTGAATAGGTGCATCTAACCAAATTTAATAGTGGTCATATGTCCTGTCTCAGGCTAATGAAACATTTACGGAGAGTTGAGTCACATCTCTCTTTGTCCTTTAAAAACGTTCTAGCAAAGATGACAAAACCCGCGTTATTCCATCCGAAGCTAAATCGGGCTTGAAAGCTGTCGTCGATGAGAGAGTGTAGACATCAACTATTCAATATAGTTCGTTCCGATGCTCAAAACCGTGTGAAGTTACATTGATTATAAGTCGGTTATAGTTCCTTCGAGGGAAAGAGATTTAAAAGTCAAAAACACTTTAAGTTAAATATTTTCCACCTTCGTTTAACGAGTAGCCAATTTATCGTTAAATCTTGCCAATAGTCAACGTGGGTTGAAATAATGCTGATTGTTTTTACGAGGCAACCAACATTCATCCACTTCAATTTCAATGTACACTTATATCGACAGGTGACCGTTGAACTAAGATGGATAGTTCACGAGGCGAGGATTTACCAATGGCAGCTGAAGCAGTTTTAGCGAAACTTTGATTTATCAACATTATCGTTATGTTTTCTTTTTTAGTTCTTCTATGATAAGCCATACATGGCCAAACAAACATAACGCATTTATTTTGTGACCATATTTAAGGAGCCTCAATTAAAAGAATGAATAATTTTGTCATCAGGCTGACCACTACAATTTTGGCCATTCAGATGTATTCGAATGGGGATAGTCTGCCTGACTGAAGGAAGTAGCCTAATCTCTCGAATATAAGACCCTACTTGAATATGTTGTGTCTACTTGAAATCCGGTATTATGATAGGAACTGTAGAATCTACTAACAATTGTCACTTTTTAATTTGATTTGTAAGTGTGAAAAATCGGTGGAAATATTTTAGTACGAATCAGTCTCTTAAAGTGCTGAAATCGTTTTCAACTTATAGTGCAAGTGCTTCCTTAAACTGTGGTTTGATAGTGGTTAGTTGACTTCTTCTGCGGCACTGAGGTACAGCACGTGATATTATCTAAACAAATGTTTTATTTCAGCAGTGAGGCATTTGAATGCTCGCTAGCAAAAACCAGAAAAATTCCCAAACTGAAAGTGTTTGACGCTAACAAATTAGAAAAAAACGTGATTAGGTACTTACAATAAATAAATAAATGGATAACTTCATCAATCCAACTACGTTCGAAGCAAATAATCAAGCCAATTGAAAGTTAAATGAAACATGAAATATCGCCACTCAGCAAGTGGTAACTGGTATTCTAAGCCAAATATTTTTTAACTACAGTGATGGAGCCTCAATTGAATAAATGAGGGACTTTGTCATCATAATATTCGGCATGACATATTTGGCATTAGTGTTGATTGCAAATGTAGCGGAGTAGCACAGTTCCACTTTGAACCAATGACTGGCTAATTCGTAACGCGGCAATACAGTTAGTGGGCAGCCATTTGGGCGCACATAGAGCACATGACGGCTAAGCCTTGCCAACCCAGGTGTATCATCTTGTCCTTCTTACAACCAGTCTTTGTTATAATACCACATTAATATTTGGAAATCCAGAATTGACCTTGATGTCTTCGTATGGATGCTGGCGTTGGCAGTTTCTCGTCGGCGGATATGTGGGGAAACAGGGATCCTCGAACACGTGAAAGCGTTGGGAGGGCAAGCTCAGAAGCGCTCAAGCCATCCAAGTGGTTTGGTCTAGCCATCAAACACGTACTCCACACAATTGGCCTTGTGCTAAATTAGCAACTCTTAGTATACATAGACATGACTAACCAGTCCTTCTAGACAGATATTGAGAAACTGAATAGTTTTGCGGATTCGGTAATAGTACAATTTCGACAATTCGATATTAGGTCATGATGAAAGTTGTAAGTTTTCAAAATTAAATCACAATGAGACTCAAATATGGGTAACAACGGTGCGGATGAATTTGCTGATAAACGCATTCACAGGCTGAAATTTCAGGAAAACGCTAAATACAGTTGAAAGAAATGAGCCCACAATTGTAAATCTTTATTATGAATTATACTTCAATTGCAAATTTAAAAAAGATTTGAGATGGCTAAGACCCTAAGAAGAATAGCTTTTTTAATAAGTCCTAATACCCTGAGTCCGCGTTTGAGCAAAGGCTGATTCGTGTAAACTAATTTTCTATGCCTTGAACTCATTCGCTACTTACACATCTTAAGCAGCAATAATTATAACCCTATTGCGTTAGGGATATACTACTACCCGCTTTCTGATAAGGCCATTAGTAGTAATCAAACTTAATTAACCGAATTTTTGGCTTAAAAATAAGTAATGGTGGATTGGCCTCATCTGCAACTTCATCTCATGAATTTTAATTCATGAACATCCCTAATAAGAATCATATTTTTACTTGCTGCTTTTTTTCTTTAAAGACTAGCTAACTCAACTTGTATAATATTTTATTACCACCTTTAAGGATACAGAATTTGAACCTTTATGCACTACAAGAAACTTTTAACGTGGAGAAGCAATGCTATTTCGGATGCTCGTAGTAGCGTTTTCAATTTGAAAAAATCTGATCTGAAGGAATATTCTATGAATTAGTGAGAAGAGTTTTTTAGCACACGCTATAGATTTTATTATTATTTCTTGAAGGAGAGTAGACATTAGCGGTTGTTGACGATCGGGACTTTCTTGAGCCCCTTGGAGTAAGCTATACACCGTAAAAATCGGTTCTGGGCTAATCAAGTTAAGGGGTCAACGACGCCTTTTGAATCCAACATATTGAAAGAAATTTAATTGTTATATATTTCACATAAATGAGGAGAATAGATCGCGTTATTTGTGCTACCGAAAAGACATGGTATTTTGTGACCTTTTCCAGGAACCTATATGTACAAATGACTGACAAATAACGATTTGTTTAATTTACAAAAGCATGATATGGTATTAAAAGAAAGAAAGAAAGAATAAAATAGGTGGTGTGGCCAAATATCAGTTTATAATATTGATTGAATAGTTGATGTGATCTCTTGAAAGCATCGAGGCTAGTTTTTCTTGATACAGCTCTGAATACGACCCTATTTTGAGCCTAAATGATCTGGATTTAAATGGGTAGTGTGCTATTAATAAAAATGTTATTTGCAAAACAGTCAAAACGAATAAGCACCATAGCGTTATTGTAAAACTTGAAAGCCGTTTTTAAGCAACGATCGCTCGTCTTTTTAAACTAATCTCGGGACTAGCTAAGGAAAAAGCAAAGTTAGTGGAAATGTAAATAAAAGTAGGCAAATTCAAGCCATTCAGCTACTTGATTCGTACAGTTGGAAGCACATAATAGACAGTAAGAGAAAGTACATTGATGATCGAGTTGTCATATGTGACGTTTGTTCATTTGTACCATTTATTGAACACTAGGAGAGAATCTATGAGGTGAACTGGCGCACTTATTCCAAAGAATGTTCTCTAGAGGTAATTAAAAAAGGCCACTTTGGCACTCTGAGGGAGTCGACTCTGTCACTGCAAAAGCTTAAACTGAAGTTCAGTCAACAAGGATACAAACTTAATTTAACATTACATCACTTAAAAGAACGTGCTATTTAAACGAAAGGTTCCACAATAGCAGAGACCGCTTGCAGTACCGTTTAATTACACAAATGATTGATTTAAAGAATCAGTCTGGCTAACCAAACAAATAGGGCTAGTTTTACGCGTGCGTTATCAGGAGTGATTTCACTAGCACCTATGGCATGAATCCATTCTCTGAGTACCTGAATAATGAGCATCTAATTTTACATATTTGTCTTTATCGTAGTCACCTTACGCTAATTAACCCATAGATGTAACATCGCAAGGCGATGACGAGCCTCCTGATTCATTTAATTTTTTCTTCAAATATGAATCACCTCATTAGGTTGCTTTCATCAGTTTCGAAAAATCCTGCATCAGAAATGTCATAGGTTAGTGAATTTTGTGCATACAAAGACATCTTCAACTCCTCTTTAGCTTGCAGTAACACTGGAGATTTCACAATTCCCTTTTATCACTACATCAGTCTTAAGCAAGTCCACCACAGTGGCTTACAATCCTTATTACTTCGGTTTTTAGGCATTTGGTTAATACAAAATGTTAAATCTCCTTTTACCGATGTTTATTTTCTCCAAAACGAGATCAAAGTCAGAATGAAAGGAGACGGACCCCGTTTGACCGTTGGATCCTAATGTAGCCAGTTTCAGTTTATTGCACTGATTTTTTCTGTGGCATTTGAAAACTTAATTATAGAAATGGGGCCTAGGTTGCTTTTTGTAGGCACAAGCTACATCAATTCGGCTCTTTTTCAGCTCAATGTAGGAATTATAAGTACTTGGTAAGCGCCAATCTTTCCACCGTCGGAATGACTGATTCGACGGCCTATCTAACTAGGCAGTATAATTACAATTAAATTCATGTCCCTCAGATGGGGCCGGAGTGACTTGAAGAATGGACTCGTAGAGCGTTAAAATCATTGAGGCCATTGCAAGACGGAAACTACTTCGAGAACTCCTATAAACAAGAAGATCTGTGATATCCTTCTGGAAGTGGAACCTCATATGGAAGAATTCGAATTAACCTGAAGTTTATTGACACTACATTATAATCAGTCGCTTATACGCAATTGTTCTATTTAGCTACATATAAAAAGTGTAACACCAAGGAAACGAAAGTAGCTATTTCATTTATAGATTTGCTAGGCAGAATTATTTCTAACATTCATGCCTAAATGGATGTGTAGGAGTCATGTAAAAAAGAATCATTTGTGATTAACTTTATCAGTGAAAGGTGTCTTAACTTATTTAAATTTTTAAGTTTTACGAACTGCTGGTTGATATTCTAGCATTGTTACAAAACGCATTTAATATGCATGTAGTGGATAACAAAACGCATTCGCCCTAAAAACATAATCTTTTATTCATCTCGTTTCAAGAAATCTTCATATGAGCAAGAAACAACACTGAAAATTTTATTTTAGGAGATTTTAACAATGGTCTGCAAGACATCGAGTATTTGTTTAGAAAATCAAAGATAGTACATCTCAGTCTCATCTGAATTTATGTACATTTAAGCATACAAAAGAAAATATATTTGATAACTGAAATTCGGTTGTATCAGCAGAGGCAAACAAGTGATTCTAGAAAACGTACCAAAACAATTCCACATACCTTTAGGATACTCTGCAGGTTTCATTGGCTACTTCGAGGTTCCATTTGCTAGATGGTGTATTCATTAAGTAGTAAATTTTAGACATGCGTTCCTTTAGCTCAAGCATATGCGAATTCGAGGATCGAAATGTCTCCGGTGGTCATGGTTTTATTTGTCATCGTGTTCCATGGAGTCAGTAAGTTAATAATGTCTACCTGTCTATTGCTCCTAAAACAACTAAATTCATTAAAATCCTTTCAAGGAGCAGAAGATGAGGAAGCCAGTCTTATGAAACTAGTCCAAGGAGGTGTAGTTAATATTTTCGCCTCAAGGACGAAGATTGAGGAGAAGAATTTTGTCGAAGTTTAGACTTATCAAAACCGGAAACAACTGTTTACTCGTCATGTGAGGCTACTGAAACAGATGAATTCCACATTTGCAGCATCAACATGCATGCTCCTTTTTTAGAAAACATTTTACAGATTCTGCGTATGCTGGAAGTTATTTCCCATGAGTCTGGTTTTGTTTGGACGGATTTGAAGAACATGCCGTTCATTGAAGGCAACGCTCAAAACTCAGTGACTTGACTCCATTGTATGCTTCGGAACTTCAGAGTGGACATCGTTAAAGTTGACTGTGAACACGTTTTTCAATGTTTATGGTGATTTTTTCACAGCATTGAAGAGGCTTGTTTGTTTAACATATAATATTGTAGACTTTTAGGAACAGAATGATTGTTTCATTTGAATTTATACAGTCGGACCAGAGGTGTGAAAAAATTTAGTTAGACGGGATATCACAGGCGAAGTTTGAGTAATAAATCGTTGTCTAAACTGACGACCCTTGCCTCAATAAATGATATTTCACCTTTCGAAGTTCATTCAACGAAGTTTATGAAGTCTAAGAGGATTTAGCAATTAAGGTTTTTACATCACTTTTATATTCTTCTCACTTTAATTTTTATATTTTTTTAGAAAATGAGCACGATTAGTTAGAAAATATTTTTGTAACACTGGAAATGCAAGACCTTTAACATAACTATCAAAACCTTTCATATTAATAAGTATTGTTCAGCTGGTTTTTTGTGAGAAATGCGTGAATATCTCAGTAAGGATAGATTGACTTTGTGTAACAACTTCATCGTGGCTAGTTTTAATTCATTTTCCGGTTTAAATGATTATTTACAGTACTGATAGACTTAGGCTTCATGAATATTCCCTGTGATCAAACAAAACCTATATGCTCCTTACTGAATTTATGCAGATTAATAAAGCGAGAAATTTATCATTTAGAAAGAAATTTTCTGAAATGCTGCTATATATGAAATATCAGGCAGATGCGAACCTCCACAACTTCCCTCTGGGGCCGAACGTGACCTCCTCATTGGAATCGTGCAACTGATCAGGTGAGCATGAGACCACGGAAAACACTACAGATTCAAAACCCAGTTCCAATTCAAAAATGTGTAATACATTTAAAAATGAAAAATTTCTGTCGGCTATGAGCTTTGGAAATAAATTGTTCACTGCGAATGACATAATTTGCAAGAGGTTTTCAATTTAATAAATGAAAATTTTTCTACTATCTTTGCAAAGTTGGCAATTCGCAGCATGTTCAAAATGTTATACTTGTTTATTAATTAATGTTATATTTAAAGATAAGTACAATAAATTACACCCCTGTAACTCACGCAATTGAAAAATAACAGTGACATTTTCGTGGCACAGCCTTCTTTATAAAGTTCCATTATCTGATACATATTTGGACCAATTTTAAGAGATACATTTGACCGTTTTGCAAGATACCTTAAAATCTAAGCTTATACATTCTTTACTTAAGCTGGAATTTCTTTAAATTGCCTTCTTGACATTCTTCGGCCCATTTCATACCGCGAGGGATAGATCTCTGCATGATAAGAATTCGCATATTAGAGTACGACTTATCAGTAAAATCCTGTCAAATTGCTTATAGATAGAAGCATTGAAACACTGGTGTTTATGGCATCAGACTTTGCACCTCAGAGCTTTTCTGTGGAAAGACTGATGTATTCTTGATGTCGGAGCCGGCTTCGTAGCTACGTCTATCAACTTTGTACCCTCTCAAATGCACTGTAATATTGTAAATTACAAAAATATAATGCACTGGCAAGGGGTAACAGTGGCGTATGCTCTAAGAGAAGCTGGCTTCTTATCTGTCAGGTGATCCCATGAGTTCTCTCGGAACATATGACAATGAATGTGCTTTCCCACTTTAACTGTGGATTTTTTTCAATTTATTAGCAAGCTATTTACTCCTTAATTTTTCCCATCTCTCTCTGGATTTGATTCTGAGGCATTATATATGTATGTTCAATGTGAATTTCGAACAAATGGAACAAAGGGCCAAATGTTGTACATTAATCAGGTATTATTGGAAATCAACGAATTCCTCCATTCTAATTTTTGGCTGACAAATACATTAGCTACTGCCAGTTCTTTTGTTTTTGATCAAAAGATCATGTTTAACTTCTCATCCCTAGATCTCGCACATGAATGTGTTATTTATAGGCGACAAATACGCTGTTTGGTTTGAGTACTAACGAACGGCGAATTCTTTCAAAAAAATATGGTTGAAATATGGTGTGAAACATCAAAAGTATTTAATTGAAAAGACACAATTCGTGGCTTGGTTAAATCCTGTTAAGTCAGTTTTCATTAATTAATCAAATTGAATTTTACCTCACTTTTGTAGTCTCAATGTAATTTCATGTTTCTCTATTCATATATATATATATAAATATATATATATATAGGCATCACTAAGCCCCTAGGCATCAAAATCTTCTTTTCATTCTACTTCAACCTTTAAAATCGATTCAGTTAAAAGTATCTGAGGAACCATTATCCTGCTGTATCTACAAGTGTCAAAAAAATTAGTTACTAAAAATGGTCTTTTATGGTGACTTGCAAGACTGATTATCCTGATCATTAATATGAAAAATCGCTGCCATCGCTCTTTTAACAATGTATATGGTACTCGGTCATGTCAAATTTTTCCTAGTTGCGCTGAATCAGTTTAACGGTGGATTGATTATTTCCTAAGCTTGCTCCCTAGCAGTGCCTTCATGTTCAGGTGTGTGACATTTGATTAATAATAGTTGGACCTACTTGTAATGACCAAATCCACTTAGTTGCGAGGAATTTTTCAGAACACACAGGTCAACGAGTTTACCATAATAATAATCATATTTACTCAGAGGATTCGTCGTACCAGCAGAAGAAGACGCCGAATCATATCAGAGCCCAAGCCACAACTTTGAAGAGCATAAGTAACTATTTCTGGTTAGCCGATAAGTTACCTTATTGTTATTGCTACGATGACTGTATCAATGGAGGTAATGTAAAGGCAAAGGCAACAAGGATGGCCATTGCTATCCACTACAAGATACGGATTGATACCTTTGTGATTCATTCAGCGGTGCATCCACTTCGTACCTGCGTGTCCTTGCTGCGTGTACTGAGACAATTGTTACACCCACACAAGTTGGAACATACCTAAAACACATAGCACATTCCTCCTCTCTCCAAGGGGTTGAAGAAGCAGTCTTCCGATCACGCGAAAATCAAGGTGTGCAAGAGTCTCTCAGTAGCTTAAATGTGCCATATTACAGTTGAAGCCATTGACATAGAATTCGTGTAAATATATCCATAAAGCTTCTAAGGTCCTGCCTATGAAGTTTATTATTACGTTGCAGTAGACTCAAATTCAAATGACGTTGTTTGAGCAATTTTGCCCCAAAGTTGCGTACACCTCAATTCAACAGTTAAGTGTGACGGCCTGACGACGCTCCGAAATGGGTTGTATACGATTATAAAATGAGAAGGAATTAGCGATAGGCTTCTGCATCGTTCCCTTGAGGCTTATCGCACTACTACGCATCCAACGTAAGGAGGAAGATCTCCAGCTTTAACACTCGTGGGACGGAAAGTAATCACAACTAACACTGTGCGGCCAATGATAGCCACCCTTCAAACGGATAAGACTCCCAGATACTGATTTGCGAAACTATTGTCGCCGAGAGTGATCATGTAATGGGAAGAGCTGTACCTTGCCAACAAGGGACTGCGGACGTCAATCCTTATTAATCTTGAAACTGTAAGGTCACCTAGATTCCTCCAACCCATTTTTTTAAAAAATCAGTCCTAATTCGAATGTTGCAAGAATGAAGGTGTTTATACTAATATTGAATGATTACTACTACGAAAACCACAATTAGCCATTTCTGAGTATTTGCAGTGTTATGAAAATGCTTGTCATCCGACAAATACAAAGGAGTTTGCTTAGCTCTAACATGGAGTAAAAGTGTTCACCGTCTGTGCGTGTTGTCATCATTATAAGGATGTACTGGGCCGACTAAGTGACCATCCCACGAGCTATGCAGGCGTAACTAACTAACTACTTGGGTGTTTCTTGTACCTCACATGGTTGCACCCACGCTGTGCGCACGTTGGGGCAGGGCCTTGTCAATCCAAATGACTTATCTCGTCGTCCAGTAGACCTTCTAACTGGAATACTTAGTCGTCTTGCCTCGTAAATATGGGACACGTTTGAACACTAGCGATGCTGAGCGACGCACAGGCATACGGATCTTTGGCGTTCGCTGAGACGCAAGCATGCCAACAAAATCTAACTCTCGGTGGTCTAATCTAAACAATAGACCTGCGTTCTCCACAACTGGCTATTTTTCAGTACAGAGGTTGTGGTGACCCAGGAGTTTTTTGTATCGCCAACCAGCGACAAACCCAGCAGGTCACACCTAGGTAGTGCGCGTGCATCTAACTGATACATACATTAGAATAAGTGTGTTGACCATATCCTAATTGGTAAAGGTGTTTACTGATAAATCGGGTCAAGTAAGTCTGAACACACCTACGCCGCACTTGGACACAACGATAAAAACACCCTTGCATGGACGTCTTATCTTCCTTCTGGTATCGCGACTGCTAATAGTATGCAGCATAGCTGATGAGTCTAAGAAGCGGAGCATAGAATAGCTATTCACTGCAAGTCAATAGTAAAGGGAGGAGATTCACCACGACTCCTAAAAAGTCCATGTCGTTGAATTACTCTACTATTAACAAATTGTCTCTGCTTATATGCCTTTAAGAAAATAAGGGAATATATTTCTCACCTAGTAGATTGCTTAGCTCAGTTTTTTCTAGTCAGAATTATGTTTCATTGAACACTTGGTTTATTTGAACACCAAAAAAGTATCATAACAATCATTTAACCCCATCAGACAGCAGCGACTCCATTTAGGAGCCTCTTTAAAGTGACAAAGAATATCCTATTCAAAATTTCCCTTTTTTCTACTTCAGTTCAGCCTTGGTAGAATATGAGCTCTCAATTGAACAAGGGTCCATAACGTAGCGATGAGTGAGTGATACAAGCAGAATTCGATTTCAGATCCTCTACACAAATAAGTATCGCGTAGTCACAATTGTGAAGATGTTTTATCCGAGTATCAAGAGACAAGATTGACCAAAATTGAGTTAAAATTAGAGGTATATAACGGTTTTTCTTCAGGGAAATAGATCAAACGATATTGTGGGTTTGTAGTAAAAATCGCTGCATAGACCTAAAAAATTAGCAAGAACTTCGTTAACAAGAAAAAAACGTTAGAGTTTTGTTGTAATTATTTGATGGCGGTGTAGTAAAATAAATGGTTAGATTTCTGAAAAAATCAACCGATTTTGCATAACTAAATAATCTTCTTTCCTTCTGATTTAACTTTTCATGTAGAGCTACATTGTCAGGAGAAGGTGCGTTCATTTGTTCTAAATTTGCAGGCAATTGAAGAATGGAGATGAAGGCATGATTCTGGTGCTAGGTTATGGCCAGAAATAAAACTGTCGGATAGGCATGGGTTTGGCAAAACCGCTGGAGTCCAGTGCTGGCTGAATAATACTAGACAAATTTTGGTAGCCCAGTCAAAGCCTATATTGATTAATCTTGTGTTGCTTTACTGGGCATGAAGGTGTAGTGGTTCTACTCAAACAAGGGGACATCTTGCAGATCGCTCCTACCAGCGCGTTTGTACTATTTTTTCTAACTCACTCTAAGACCGTGAGTTCTGAAACAAATCTTAGTGGTCCAGGTATCGGTACCTTTAATCTTATGAGGAGTAGTTGACAAAGATAATTTACGAGTAGCTGACCTCTACATGGACACGGTACATTATGTTAGTGAAGAAATGGTGAATACATTATCTACAAGTCTGGAGGCGAGAAGGTAAAAACGAAAAGAATTGTTTCATGAGTTTCGAGCTCAATTGTGTACCCATCGTTGATCAGTGCTACTATATCTCTCATATATGTCACTTAAGCGATTAATGTTATTGCACGCATTCATGATAGCGTACAATGATTTTAAATCTGCAACCTTAAGCGAAAGGCTTTTTGTACTTAATCGTTTTGCTTACTTTAACACAATTTAGGCTTATTACTCCATAGGCTGTTCCCGTTTTATTTTAGAGCATGCTTATTTAGAGGCAGAGCTTCCGTTGTACTAAAAAGTGAATTCATGGAGCATTATCAGTCATTTCAGCCAAATTTATTTGATCCCGTGCAATACTAAGGTTGGTAAAGAGTACACAGCATCTCTAGCTTTAAGGTGTTTCATCCATGGACCTATTCTTGATACAGCTGAAATCTAAAAAACAAACACAATTTCCCTAATGCAGCGTTGTGAAATTCTGTGTGGAACCATCGAGAATCTCGTCTTTCATGAAGCGATTACAGTGAAGGTTGCAAACCAGCAGGATCTATTAATTATGAATATTTATTATTATTCAAACCCCTACATTTCTCAAATGGATTTTTTCTTGAAATCCAAATTAAAAACTCTCTCTTAGTTGGTGGCAAGAAGGGTTGAATGCATAGAAGTTTCAGTCATCATTTCATTGAATGCTACATTTTACACCAACTGAGAAGAGTAGCTCTTTTAAGCTTTAAAATATAGCTCCATGATGAGGGTCTTACACGCTGCTAAAAGTTCCATCACGATAAGATTATTTCACTGGTAAAACTAAAGCCCAGTGAGTTAAAAATTGCCAAGTGACAAATGCTAATATTCACATCAAAATTTAGGAACACTTTTAAGGATTGGCTTTTCTTGTTGTACATAGTATAAATCTTAAATAATTATGTGGGTTTTTTGGAAAATTCAGGATCTTTTTAAAAGAAGGTGTTTAAAATATTGCGATTATTATTGTTGTATCAAATTGTAAATTTTGTATTTTACTATCCAAAGAATGCTTTAAAGATCATTGGATAGATGTACACTCATTGTCTAAATTTTAATTAATGTCATCAATGACTGCTTTGATAAAGAATCACCACGATTGTTTTGACTAGCAAAATGAAAGGTGAGAACTGCAGAAGGGTTTTATTAGCTTTAGCATAGGGTGTTAATACTGGGGAATTAGGCAACCTAACTGCTTAGCTCAGCACAAGACTGCAACATTGATTTCTCAAGCACTTTACCACTTCTGAGATGAGTAATCCAGTAGAATTCGCTTCCATGGCACCGGGCTTGCAACAGCTCAAACTGGTGGAAATGATTGATCGAAGAACAGCGGAAAGGTAAGTAATTATTGAAATAAGCAAAGAAAAACTTATGGGTATTTAAAAAAACGGTACGTTTCATTGGGTCCTATTGATTACAATGAATTATAGAAATTTTAATTTTACGACTGAAGAGATAAAACTGATAAAAGTTTTAGAATACACGCGCATATGAGGACTGCCCTTGATTTATTCGCCTTTTACTTATCCACCTGCACTCAATTTAAAATTTGAAATCAAATTTTTTGCGCAATAGAATCCTCTACAGGAGAGTTACGTAGATGCGAGGTATGCGCTCTTCTACTTTACCATCTGAACTCCAATCCGGGAAACGTATTTTGGTCAGGTAACCTGATTGCATCTTCGTTCTCCATTTAATGTAAGAGTTGGAGTATACGACGCTTTCTCTTTCGATGTAGAATAGCACAAAAAGGTCCGCAATTTGTGAACCGCAGCAGTCATTGTCCAGGACGAAGCCATAATGGGACAATGCTTGCTTCACTTCAGGATCAGCAAGAAAATATCGGGTTAAATTCGCTTTTTTCCATTGAACAAGGTGTAATTAAAAAATATGACAAAAAGCCTCTGTTGAGAGCCTCTTGACGCGTTTCGTTTCCTACCGCTATTGTTCGACAACGTTTCCAGTAGGAAGATGGAAACTAGATTATTTGTATAAATAGCGACTCTTAAAAAGCAAAGCGGAAAGGCTGCAATTAGATTCCCTCCAAGATGGATTTACAATCCCCTTTAAGATAGCCCCGCTACCAGAAGGAGAAGAGTATACATGTGTACTCGACCGTCTACTACTATTTTGTGATGTTGTGTCTATTAAAAGGGTGGGTACTAGAATGTTGGTTAGAAGAAATGAGGTAACTCTACTGAAAGAGGACAATTTTATCAATTAAAAATAGTAAGTGCTTTAAGAATGGTAATTATTCAAGTCATTTCATTTTAAAAGCGGAGAACAAAGGTAGACAACTTATTAATACCTCAGTTATTTTATGTTTGCTTCGGTGATATTACAGTTTTTGCGAAAGCACTGTTAGTCTAGATAGCAATAAATAGTTCATTTATATTTCTTCTCGTAAAACAGAAAAAAAACATCTGACATGTATTGGGAGTATTGATATCTGTAACGGGTAATTTAGCATGAAGAAGGGTGCGAATATGTTGGTGCAGGTGTGCTAGGATTCGGTCGACCTGATTTACTAGTAAACAAATCGGAGAATTAAATTTCGGTGAATGCGTTCAGGCCAAGAGAGGGTTCAGGGAGTGCGATGTCACCGTCAGGCCACCACAATAATCACAGTAGGGCTTTTGTAGGATCTGAGGTGCACAAAGAAACGCTTGATAAAGACTTACTGTAAATGAGTGCCAGTCTGGAAGTCAAGGCTACAATCGCAATACTATATTGATTCAATTGCTACAGTACCAATATTAATTGCGCATTTATATGAGACTGGGAGTTTTAATGATATAAGGTAGCAATAAAAGCACTTTGCCAAAGACTATGAACAAAAATGAAATTTATTTCTGCATATCTCGAAAGTGTCTTATTCGATTATACCGTTGGTTTGTTCTCGAAATAAATGACAGGCAAATGAACGTTTGCAACTTGAAGCGCATTTCGTGTGTTCTGTGCATCAGTATTAAGAGATTATACATATTTTTAGTGAAATTCATTTTTCTTCCGGGTGAAAGTGCACTAGTGCCATATGAGTAACAATTAACTTGTGCCATTAGATCTTCATTTTATTGAAATTGCACATCGTATATGGCATATAAAATAAAGGTTAGAATTGCGATCAGTATATATCTCAAACAGCAATACTTGCTTCAGTAAAGGCACATTGACTGACGGAGAACAATAAGTTTCTATTAAATATTGATAGTACCTATGAAATATAGATTAATCAATTCCTTGAGACAACCTTTTCAGATAACGTATTAAGATTGACTGAGCAAAACGCAAATTGGGCTAATTGCGGTTTATCTGGCGTATAAGGTACTTAACACTGACTTTATGGGGGACAGAGCAGAGATGTTAATCTATTTTGCAAGAATTTGCTGCAATGTGAGCACACTTTGCAGCAGGTTTGGGTGTGAGTTCATTAAGCCTCCAGTGCCTGGTTTTCTCATCTGCTCAGCGCCCATAATGGTGAGTATGAAGGAAGAATCGGGTGGATTTACTTGCTTTTTTGAACTAAAGAGAAAATAATGACAGCCATTGCAGATATTTCAATTGATGCCTCTGCAAAAGGTTAACCATCTGAGTGTCAACATATAGATTCATTTGCGTTAGCACAAATCACCATTTCATCTCTATGAACAATTTTCCCATTCCCTAGCTGGGCATTCAATAGGAAAGCATTTGAAATTGTTACGTTAAAACCACCAAAATGCAAAATCGAACATCTTGAATAGGTTTTCTACCCTTAATGCGACCCAAATACGATCCTAGCTTCTTTGAGCTCACGCCTTTGATCTTCTTCTAAGAAAAACTTAAATCTATAGATTTTGAAAGGTAAAATTTTAAATTAAATGACACAAAAAACTTCTTTTCGCAGTGCCAATAGAAACAAAGGTATGTATGAGCGCTTTTACAGCAGGTAATGGATAAGTTATGTGCGAACAAGAATTTAGTTTGCCGAAATTCACATTCCCTCATCTCCTGTATTTACACAAACTCATTACCCGAGAACCAACTCTTCCTATGAACCCGAAGATTCAATGAACTTAGCTCTGTTTTCTATAATATTGAAGTTGTTTCCGTAAATAATATGAGAATTGAAAGTAAAGAGAGAGAGAGACATATCCAATCATTTGTCTGAATTTAGCAAATGAGCGATGTGGAGCTCCGCTCTCCCTAGTTCATAATACGAAACCCTAGGAAGGACTATTTGTCAGTGTGGTGCTTGCTTTATAAAACACCTATACTACGATTCTAGGCACCTGAAATGGTTCACCTCCTATTTGTCCCATTAAGGCTTATTTCAAGCGAATCCTATTACCTATATAAAGGTACGTTACGTGGGTTAGATTTTGCAAGTAGATATGTGTCTCTAGATTTGATTTGCTGGACACATTGTTCAATTGCCTGAGTCTTTAGTTTGATGCTCCTGAGAATAAGGCTCACTTGTTTGTTTTCGCTGGCTCTTCATACCTATTGATATTGCCTTAAATACAGAGTATATTTGTGGTTATTTGTTTGCGTTCTTTCGCATAGTTCAACCCTGAAGTACATTGCAATGTTCTAAGTTAATATCGTTAATTATGCTTGCATTAATAATCAAAATTATTACCATTTAGGAAACCTGTCTGGACTCATAATTTGGCCTATAGCAAGGGTCTGGAAAATTGATTCACTCTGTCCAAACAGAATATAATCATGTCATAAAAATACTATTTCATGACAGCAGTTCACTTGCATCCCACTCATTTTTAGATTTGGCTTGGCTACTGCCAACAGCATGTAGTAGTGAAATCCAGTAGTACAACAGGAATTATTCCTACAAGTGAGCTAAATGGCTAGGGAATGTTCCATTCTATGATGTAAAACAAATTTTAAATCGCAGGTAATATGGTATTGTTGCAGGGTAAATCGACAAATAATGCAATGTCACAACTTTGTTCATGCCAGAAATAACTTGAATTATGTTACTCAATGCCAAGGCGACCGAATTAGAAGACGAAATGCATTGTTCTCAAACAAACTCTGTTTGTAAATTTTCATCGACAAATGTATTGACAACTAAAAATTTGCAAGATATGAGGTACGGGAAAACTGTGGTCCAATTTCATTGATTAAAAAAAGGAAAATTTGCTTTTCTAATTGCTCTCCGATGTCGAAATAACCCTACAGGATTTTCGACATATCACAGTCACCAAGAAGGCAAGGTTTTCCCGGCAGAGCAGCGTCGTTAAGGATGCGATTTTCCATAGGCAAATTAGAAATGCCTCTAGAGCTCACTGACAGCCTAGAACAGATACATATATCGTTTATTCTTAGCCTAATGGAAGATAACTGAACTTTTAATTTAGCGCCAATATATGCCGTCCAGATCTGCAAAAAAGAAAGGGCAATTTAAAGAACTTCTAGATAAGTGAATAAATTCCAAGCTTCGATTTCAAGGTTCCTTGAAAATCAGTCACATTTATCGTCTTAGATGGGGTCAAACATTTAACAGATAATGGAACCTCGTAAAAAAGGCTGTGCACGGAAATGTAAGAGTTTTTTTCAATATAATGAGATGTATTGATATAATTTATTGTATTTGCCTTTAGATATAACAGTAAGTGATAGACAGATAAAACATATTGAACACTCTGAATTGCTTACTTGGCAAAGGTAGCCGAACAATTCCATTTGGTAAATAGGAAAGCTTTCGCAAATTATATTATTGGCGGTGAACAATTTAATTTCAATTTATTTCATGCTCACCTGATCAGTTGCACGATTCCAATGAGGAGGTCACGTTCAGCCCCAGAGGTCAGATGAGGAGTTTTGCATGTGACTGGTATTTCATGGCTAGCTGTAATCCATGGAGAAAATTCCATTCCAAATGATACATTTCTCGCTTTATTAATCCACAAGATTTAGGCATAACACATTCAGCTACAGCTACATAAAATCAATAAAGATTGTACGGGTTTCATTTGATCACATGGAATATTCATGAAGCCTAAGCTCTATCAGGTCCGGAAAATTAATTAAACTTTACTCCTGCCGCTCTTTAGCTGTGAAGACAAGAAGCGGGAAAACTGTTTGTTCAATGCTTTTGGATTTTCAATAACCACTACACGTTTCGCTTAGAATAACTAAGCATGACTTATGAGAAAAATTTGTTTCCATCTCATTTGAGCTTCCAAAGACTGCCGAGCATGAGAAACTCAGTTGGAATTTACAATTATTTGAGAAAAGCATTTTCTGACTCAGATCAAAGGAATATGCGGTCGAGAACGTTAGCTGCATCTGAAATTCTAAAAGTCACCATCATCGAAAAGTGTATCCTTCATAGAAAAAGTCTATTAGCACTCAATTTCTCTTCTACTTCACCTCACTACAACTTTCGAAAGAATTTAAGAAATGCGGGTTTCACAAACGAATGTTGAAATCCAATCCTGGTAAATGTTGCATATATAGTGAATGAAAACAGTTAGTCCATCTGTAGGACTGATATGCTTGATGGACAAAGGATCGAATGGATCTCGTGGTCACATTAGCTGAAAAGAAATACGATTAAAATTGCAGGAGTGATCAAGAGGTGCAACATGATCTACTATGATTTTGAAATATTAGAAAATGTTTGCAATAAGGAGTAGCATTGCTAAGGTTATGCATCCGAGATTTGTAAGCGTCCAGTCATGTTTGCACTATGAAATCCTTTGAAATATTTTGATACATTATTAGAAAACATTCTTGCTCGCATTGATTTCGTTGCTTTATTACTCTGAGGCAGGTTCTGTCCAGTTTTAATGTTCATGCGGTGTGAAGCCAAGCTAAAGTCTTCTGAAAGAAGGATAGTAGAGGATTTATTCCTTATGAGGAATCTCTAACTCAGAATGTGTAGAGTGGTCATTTTTGCAGTTTGTTTACTCCGTCGACTGTTCTGCATCATTTGAGCAGCAGAAAATATGTGAGACACAATATGAACCCAGTTTCTTGCAAGTTCACGCAAACAGTGAACAGCAGTATATAAGGCCTCCAACCCAAAGACCCACAAACTCATCCATTCACTCACTCATAATTTGTAAATGACCACAACACTCTTCCTTATTCTACTGGCTTTCAGCACAGCTTTTTCTAAGTTTGGTAAGTCCCTTTCTTCTAGAAGTCCAATTTAGATTCAGTTGATGAAACAAACGATGGAGACAGAAATATGGAAAATGGAGCAAGTGCTGCGATATACAAGTGCACTGAAGGAAATTTCAACAGAAGTGACACATTTTAAGGCTCCGAACTTACTTAGAGTCTCTTGGGTTCAATAGTGCTCACGCTTGACATTGGCAAATGATAATTTTGCCTGCAATATATCAATGCCCCACGTCTTGTTCCATTTTGTAAGTCTTCTACATACTGATTATATATTTCAGGCATTCGCGCCAGATTACGATCACTTACTCAGGGGAAGTGAGTAACCCTGGATTGAAACTGCGAGCAACATTCGCTTTTAACGAACAAGGAAAAGTTAACCTCATTCGTGTGGATGAGCACACCAGCGATCCCGTCGCATTGCCAGCCGGTTTCCCATTTAGAAACACTTCCGAGTTCATGAACGGATTCAAAGACTATCTGTATATCTGTATTCCCATGTGTCAACACAGCTTTTGCCGGAGTGACCTACTCTCTGAGTCTCAGAATGGTTTAGATTTCGAAAATCCATAATCTGCATCACGTTTTACATGGCATTGTGCATCATCCACCTTTCACAGTTGCCTCGTCACTTCCGCTTGGCATTCTTCTCAAGTGATTATCCCCTCTGTCCTAATCTTGTGTTTGTTCAATGATAAATAAAGCCTTTCTCATGAAACACTTTGTATTACTGAATTCGTTTCTTATTTAGACTTAAGAAAGGAGCACTATTTAAGCAGTTGCTACCACTTTATACATTGAACTTCTTTGGGATTCATTAGGCTGTACTATTTGTTAAGAATGCAGATGCTAGCGGGAGAGTATTTCGCTATGGTTGCACATATATTCTCCTTTACCTTGCACTCAGTGATAAATAAGAGAAAAGCAGTTAATATATTGTATCTATTAGATCAGTTTTGCAGATACTTATCAGAATAATTTCGGGAAATTGAATGATTCATAACCTTTGTATGAATTTGTTAAAAGCGAATGTTGCTCGCAGTACCAATCCGAAGATATTCACATTCGCCGAGTGAAACTGAAGTTGAACTGTTCTCATTTTCTTAAATGTATGTTCCATTTGTAGAAGGACATACAACTTGCAACCTGACTTCGGGCATTGGAATATTGCACTGTATATCGCAGCACTTGCTCCATTTTCCATATTCGTGTCTCCATCGTTTGCCTCTGAAAGAAAGGGACTTAATGAAATTAGAAAAGGCTGTACCGGAAGCCAGTAGAATAAGGAAGAGCGTTTTAGTGATTTACAAACTATGAATGAGTGAGTAAATGTGTAAAATGAGTCTTCACTGTTTACGTGAACTTGCATGAGAGTGGGTTAATATTGTGTTTCACGTATTTTCTGCACAAAGGAATTCTCCAGTGTTTTGGTAGCTCAAATGATATAGAAGAGTAAATGCAGTAAACAAACTGCAGAACTGACCACTCTACACATTCTGATTTAGGGAATCCCCATAAAGGATAGATCCCTAACTACCCGTCTTAGAGAGGACTTTAACCTAGATTCATACTTTATGAGCATTTAAACTAGGCAGAACCAGCCTCATAGTATTAAGGTAACGAAATCAATGCTTACAAGAATGTTTTCTAATAATTCATCAAAATATTTTAAGGGATTGCAGTGTGAAACATCACCTGACCCCCACAAACCTCATTAGCATAATCTTAGCAATGGTACTCCAAATTTTAAACATTCTCATATATTTCAAAAATCGAAGTAGATCGTGTTATACCTCTTGATCAATCCTGCATATTTAATCGTATTTCATTTCAGCAAATGTGACCATCAGATCCATTCGATCCTTTGTCCATCAAGCATATCAGTCCTACAGATGGACTAACTTTTTCCATTCACTCAAGCAGGGTAACGAAAGGACCACATATAATGGCAAATGTTGACATTCATAAATCAAATTTACGCTAAAAGATGCTTCAAGTACCAAAGTTGTATTACTGTTACGACATATCAACAGTCTATCAAATCATAATCCCGTTTCTTTTCTGAAAGCATATTTATTTTCCAGATAGTCATCTATGCCAGCCATGTCTTCCATATTTCCCTGATTGCATCCACCATAAGCACATTATCCACCAATTTAATTCGGCATCAAACTAGCTCTTCGCCTCTAACCACTCGTTCACTGTGATATTTCCACCGACGAGTCGAAGTGGAGTGGAAACCTTTCCTGCCGCAGTCTCACCACAGATGGGTTTCCCATCACTCTGCCCAATTCTCACCAGATAGACACCATAAGACCTATAACTCCATGAAGTACACTTTCGACAACTCAAGTCCCTCGCAAAAGCTGGGGACTTACTGTAACCTTAACTTCCAGACTGGCAGCCTTTTACAGCAAGTGTTTATCAGGCGTTTCTTTCTGCATCTCAGATCCTACCAAAAGCTCTAGGGGGATTATTGTGGTACCTTACAGTGGCATGGCACTTCCTGAACCCCCTCTTGGCCTGAGCGCATTCACCGAAATCTAATTGGCCCATTTGTTTACTTGTAAATCAGGTCGACTGAATCTTAGCACACCCACACACACATATTCGCACATTCCTTCCTGCTATATTATCCGTTGCAGATGGCAATGTTCTGAATACATGTCAAATAATGATTTCCGCAAAAACTTTATTATCACTAAAGCAAAGTATAACTGAGAATTTGCAAATATGTCCACCTTCGTTCTCCATTATTATAATTAAATGACTTGAACAAATATCATTCTTGAAGACACTGAGTTACTTCATATTTTTAATAGATGAAATTGTCGCCTTTCAGTAGACATACGTCATTTCTTCAAGCTAACGTTCGAGTACCCACCCTTTTGATAAACATACAACATAACACACTAGTGATAGACGTTCGAGTACACATGTTTCCTCTTCTCCTTCTGGTAGTGGGCATGCAAATCTTACTTGGAGAATGCAATTACAGCCTTTCTGCCTTGCTTTTTAAAAGTCACTATTTAGACTAATAATCCAGTTTCCGTTTTCGTCCTGGAAACGTTGTCGAATATTACTTGTTTTCGGACCATGATTATGCAAATAAAGAGGGCAGATCATCAGAACACCAGGTCACCCAACGTCCGGGTCCCCAAATGCAGCAGTATTCGGTAGGCCAACTTGCCTATGAAATACCAATGAATTTCCTTGTCCTTTTTTCGTCGTATATATATTTGCATAAATCGAACCTACGTTTAGACTACCATTTCACCACATAAGAGTAAGAAAACTCTTCAATAAATGTAATTGAAACTAAGTCAACTGCATTGGCACTTAATTTGATAACTAGGATATTAAAAATTAACTTTTTTATAGTCATGTAATAACAGCATAAAGCTTCTGAGGAGTATTCTGAATGTGAATTACGATTCTTTGAGATGGGAGGAGGCTTACTAGCATGCACCATTTAGTCATGAAAGAATTATATTGAGTTGCAGCAGATGTTGGATTTTGGGAACAAATAAGCCTACAACTTTGTTGCATTAACATTAGCCAGCTAGGGTGTAAATACTCCTCGTTTTGGAAATAATATGATTGTTGATGATTACGTAAGGTGTACTGCATTAAGTGATTGGGTTTTTCGCTTCTTTTGATTTTCGAGGACTATAATGGGCCATCTTAGAAGGTACTATGAGTAGTAGCGAAGGTCTTCATTGAGTGCATACATCCCGAAGAAAGCTTTAATTTAATGAAAAACAACACTATCGATTTCAAGGTCCTCCATAAACTTCTAAGAAATAATTTTCGAAACAAAGAATGAATTCACAAACATAAATACAGTGTTAATTTTATTGCCAAAAGAATATTTATTAAGAAATATATTCTTTTTCACTATAATGTGAGTTCCCTATCATTCATTTTTTATTTCAGCAGCTCTCTTATTGCACTTGGGGTTTAAGACTTGTAGCAATTCATGTATGTGTGCATATATTCGCTACCTCCGGAAAAAGTAAAATCTATTATATCTCCTCCCCTTCTTTAAAATTTGGAGGAGCAGTAGCTTAAGAAACCTGTTGCTGTTTGGCAATAGGAAACGAAAATATATATCAGCGGATATCAAGTCCTAATTTTCCATTATAATGACAGCGTTTGCTCACATAAATTTGTATGCTTGTTTTCTAAAAGTGAGTTAAAAATTGTGCATACCAAATTAAAATGGCATTGGCTGGGCTTTCTGTAATGACATCATTGAGCAATATGAATGTATATGATAGACTCTGTTTCCAAAAACACTGCTTAGGCTTCTTGAATAAAAATGTCACGTTTTTCCTGGATACCGCATTGATTTTCCGAGGCGGACTACAGGGAGACGAATAAGACAGACCCGATGAAGACGTCAAAAGCACTGTATCAGCTAAACTTTGTCCTTATCCAATAAATCCGCGTCCTACCCCCACGCGTTTTTAGTCGTTGCACAGATGAATGATTAAAATGAGGAGAGTGATGAAGAGTAAATTATAGTTAGGTGACACACATTGTGTTCTCTATGATTTGTTTTATCTTAAAACCACACAAAACGTTTAGTTTCTAAATGCATTTTTTTGCCAAGGAACCTTTAGGAAAAAATTGTTTTTTGCTTAATGAAGTGGAGTGATGATTCGAAGGGTCTATGCCCAATTCCACATTGCAAGTGGTAAATCATAAACCAACCAAGATCTACTTTTCAATTAGATTCATGTGTTATTTATTTTCGAAATATAAAAAATGCTCAAAAAATCAATGATATTTTGTTGGTTTTATGCAGTTGGATTATTTTCGTTTGATCTACGAAGCCTTCAAAATTTTACCTTAACGGTACCAAAAAATAGCGTTAATATTTTTGAAAGAGTTAGTAAAAACGATCCAAATTTAGCAGCTGCCCTCATGAATGTTAAAACATCTTGCGCGGTTTAGCATTTGTCAAGTTGTGAAATCAAATATCGTAGATCTAGATTGTATTTCGACAATAAGAGCTGAAAAGCAAACTGTTCATATGCAGGACCTTAGAAGCTTTATGAATGTATTGACACAAATTCCTTGTCATTGGCTTAACATATGATAAGGCACTTTTAAGCTATTGATAGACCCTTGCACACCTTGATTTTCGTGTGATTGGAAGACTGTTTCTTCAACCCCTTGGGGGAGGAATGTGCTATCCGTTTTGGGTGTCCCCCCTTGTGTGGGTTTGACAGTTGTCGCAGTGCATGCGGTAAGGACACGCATGTACGAAGTTGAATGAGTCATAAAGGTATCAATTCGTAGCTTGTAGTGCATAGCAATGACCATCCCTGTTGCCTCTGCCTTTACATAGACTCCACTGATATAATCACCACAGTAATAACAATAAAATAAGTTATCCGCAAATCAGAAATCGAGACTTAGGCTCTGGTCTGATTTGGCGTCTTCCTCTGCTGGTACGACTAATCCTCTGGGAAACTCGATAACCTGAATTCATGGGTTCTGAAAAATCCCTCACAACTAAATGGTTTTGGTCATCACAGGGAGGTCTAACTGGTATTAATCAAATTTCCCACACCTGGACACGAAGCCACTGCTGAGGAGCAAGCTTAGGAAATAATGGGGCTCAGCATAACTATTCACTATCCACCTCTAAACTGTTTCAGTGGAACTAGGAAAATTTCGACATGACTGAGTAGCTTATATATTATTAAATTTAGCTATATCAATGATTTTTCAGTTTGCTGGTCTCCTTCATCAATCTTGCAAGTTATCACAAAAGGCTATATTTAGCAAGTAATTTTGTTTAACTGATTCGATTTTGAAGGTTGAATGATATACATTATTGTTGAAGCCTTACAAAATATTTTTAAAAGCTATTGTCTATCATATTTTACATTGAGGAAAAAATATTATAATTGCCACTTATAACGGTATCGTGTCCGATGTTGTTGTGATTTATCGGGAGATTAGAAAACACGAACATCTTCCTTTAGATGTTTCAGGTACTTAAAATAACATAGGCGCCATTTCTTTATCTTCCTTAAACTCTACCTTCCTCTTAAGATAACTGCCCACTCTAAATATTTTCAGCAAGCCTTATCGTGAATAGACTAGAATGACGTAGCTGTCGAGAATGGCTGGTTTCTTGGTTCTTGTGGATAAACAATGCCACTGACTGAGGAGATAAAGTCAAAACAGAGAAAACGTTACAAATACAGGAGAACGTAAATTTAACGATTAGTTTTTGATGCATTCCAGGAGAAATTATTAGGGACAGAAAACTGGGGTCTCCCAAAGCATCCCTTGCACAACTTGCAATCGTAATCACTGCGGGAACAGCTGAGATACTTGCATGCAAGCTTCGGTATTTTTCAGGGCACTTGGTCGTTAATAGACTATCATGATGGTTTTAAAGCATGGTTTATTTTGAACCAGTAAAAAGCCAAATACTGTCAGTGCGGGAAGAAGCCTAGTCGTACATTGGGTACATTATCCTATCCACAGATTTGAGCTTCTAACTCACTTAGCTGGTCAATAAAGACCATGTTGTTTGGATGCCAAGGCGTATCTTCACCGAGCACTATCTAGCGATAATACAATACATTTTTAACAAGTTTCGTCCTGTGTAAAAGATGATCAACTTTGAGCTGTTTTAAATCCAAACGTCATCACTTTCATTGTCGTTGGTGTCACTTCTGATTCTCTCAAATAATAATGAACCAAAATATAGCGTATAAAGTATTGATTGTTCCATAATTTTGGTGTTGAAAACTTATGTTTGAATGTAACCGAAAGAATGAAAGTTCAACTTGTTTTAAGCAATGATAAACAAAGAATTGATCCGTCAATAGACACTTGGTATATTAGTTTTATTCCAATAGGTGCATTGAAGGATTTTCTTTTAAACAACGAAAGTCAACCACAGTTGTCCTATATCTCATAAATTTCATACTTTTTACTTGCCAATACATTTTGACAATGAGTCTTTACAATACAGAGTTGGTTTTACAACAATATATTTCGTTTTCAATTTCAGTCCCCTTGGCATTGAGCAAGAGAATTTTAGTTATTTCTGACATGAACGAAGTAGTGACATTGAGTTGTTCGTCTATTTGCCTACAAAACTACATTACTTGCGTTATATAATTTGTTTTTCATCATAGAATGGAACATTCTCAAGCCATTTAGCTAACTCTTAGGAATGTTTTTTTTATTGTACTACTGGATTTCATTACTACACGCTGTTGGTAGCCAAGCCTAATCTGAAAATGAGTGGGATGCAAGTAATCCGTTATTTAGACTGTGTCTATATAGTCGTGCAAATCTTAAAATAGTATTTTTTGATATCCGAAGCTGACCGTAGTGAGTTTCGGGTTGTAGGTCTAGATAAATGTTTTTTGTTAAAGGACTTCATGATATTTTTAAAAAAACATTGTATAACAGAATTGATTTTATGAGAATCATTTCATTAAATGCCATCTTAAAGGAGACGCTTACTGTTTTTTGGGTGTTGGTTAAAGCCTGCTAAGCTTATGCAGTAGCAAGGTAGACTAACGACAGTCATGGAAGCTCATTTGAGGTACATAGGTGTAGGAAACACCTTTGTGTCTAAGACAGTAGAGAGTCGTGGTAATTCAGGGCTAATTTCAAACAACCAAAAGCAACTAAAGGCGATTGATAGATGGCAGAAAATGGCAAACTACAATTATAAACACTTTTCTCGTGAAAGTTTTAGAAAAAACTCGCTCAGGTGCCGTTACCGCTTGCACACCACAGTGACTTTTAGTGTAGCAAACCACACAATCAAAAGGCGATCAAGTTAACAGGATTATTATTGAAATACTAAAAAAAGCGTTGAACTGATTTATTAGTGCTGACTACTGAAGTGTTTTACAAGAAATAGATTGTGACTATAAGCAAACTAATATTCAGTAAAAAAATATTAAATTTGTGTGCTTTGGTTAAAACGTGATAATAGCAAGATAGGCGAAAAAATGGAAAAATGCTATCAACTTTCTCCTTGATAGACAGGAAATTAGTTTTTTCTGCACTGTCTTAGTGAATCAGACAGGAAAACTAAGGTTTATCCGAGTTTCTAGGGTGACCAATCCAAAAGAGAATGTGTTTTTATTTAGTCGAAAAAATATATACTTTGTGTGTCAAGCTAATGCACTCAGAAAAAAACCAGCAATTTGAAAGCGCTTATGACAAGTCCGAAACCTGACAAACTACGAGTTCAGTAATATGTTCAAGGTGATTTCAAGCAAATTTAATAAAACTGGATTAACAAACTCGAGCATGGTTGACTGAAGTAGACACGGCTCACTATGCGGTATATTTTTTGGAAAAAAATATAACAGTAAGTACTTATAGCAAAAGGTAATAGTCTTTAGCACACAGTTAACTAACAATAGAATGAAAGCAAACTAGATTTTAAGCTAGCCGTCGCCATGTCAAAACGGTAAAAACCATTTAATCGGGCTTGCAAGAAAAAATACCAACAGGCTTTTATATTGCAATTTTTTTAAAAAAACAGAAAAACTAAAATCGTATTTTCGGTAAGAAGAAAAAAACTTATTTTGTGGGTAGATTGAGATGATGTTTCAAGAACTAAACAATAACCAGATACAGTTCTTAAATACACAGTTTTCACAGGTTAGAGACGTAACTGTAGCTCTAATTAACCTCCGTAAAACCCAAACTGTGTGTGCTTTGGTTAAAACGTGTTTTTTAGCACAGAAAAATAAAATAAACATCAACTTCCTTTTTTATTATCAATAAACAAAGCAATCGAAAAAGAAAACTACAATTTAAACATTGTGAAGAATTATTAGAGCTACCTGCATGAAAAACTAACCGTTTTTCATTGCTACAAGAGGCAGTAGAAAAAACCATTTAAAACACTTTAGCCCGAAGGTTAGTCAAAAGACACTGGGATTTTTCAAAATTTTGGGCGTTTTTTAAAGCAGAGGGAAATAAATTTTAAAAGAATCAACTTCCTTCTTCATCAACTGCCTCTAAAACTAGTACTACCAACTAAAGCAGTCAAGAGATGCAAAATTTTGGGTGTTTTAAAATTATTTCTGTGTGCAATAAGATGGGAAACACTAGTCGCCAGAATTTAGAGTGTCATTTTGCAGAATTTCCATGTCAAAAGCAAACAATCGTTTTGGAATAACAAGCTGATACAATAAGGTGACTCAAAAACATCAAACAACGCTTCTCAAACTTGTAACAAGGTTATAAAATCCAATTATAATTTAAGCATTAAATAAGCAGACGAAAACTTCAGATGAAATAATTAATCAGACCCCGATTTTTGATCCATTCTTGGACTTAGACTTAATGTCTTCGGACGTCGGAATCGACGAAGAATCGTTTACTCCTACGGCGTCTTCATAACAGAGCATACGAACCCTTTATTAATGACATTCTTCCTAGAAAACCCACGGAGCTATCATTCCATGAGAGTATTGCAGTTCTACGTATCTTATATTCAGGCAAAAGTCGCTTTTAATGCCCGTTTTCAGTGCTACAAAGTCGCGATGGAGCCTGGAGAAAATATTAGAGACTACACAACCAGAGTCAGAATTCAGCCGAGTAATCTTCTGGTTCTCCTGGACAAAGATCCCAACACGAGTGTCCAAGAGCTAGCGAACGCCTTCGTTCGACACCAGAATATCAGGGCAGACGCTAAGTCGGTGCCCAATACAGGACCCACATCATTCCTGGCAAGGGCTCAGAACGGCCCAACAAAAAGTGGAAGCCAGCCAAGGAAGTTACCTTGGTGTAAGATCTGTGGAAAATTCCACTCCTATCGAGATTGCCCATTCATCAATCACTTGTGCAACACGTGTAATAAGAAAGGCCACAAAGATGGGTTTTGCGATAAAACCAAACGAAAGAGACCCACTTCGAGCCATCGTACGGGACGCAATGAAGTGCAACCGAATGGCCTACGTGCCAGGATACAAGTGACATCCTAGAAGAACAGACGGAGATTTGTCCCTGTAATCATAAATGGGCACAAGATGCACCTACAATTGGACACGGGTTTTGTGATCACATTTTGCCAATTTTCAAGTTTATGTCAAAGCTATCACTATTAACTTAATTAACTCTAAGGGTTGTGAGTGCAAACTACTCATTTTAAACATCAAAATCTGGTGATTAATTTCAATATGTCAAGCTAATGCAAAGGCACCATTGCGTATCAAGAAACAAATAATGTTAAGCATATTTACATGAATCATTCTAATGACCAAAGCCACTACCGAACCTTAAATCACTCAAACGCACTCAACTTGGGCCTTTGTAATTTAAACTAGTAGTTGAGATTAGAAATGTGTTGCAAATATCAGTTGGAATTGCGTGTACCACTGATTTCGTGTGCTTATTAAATAGGCGCGAACAATATTTCGACAACAACAAGGTTACCAGATCACTGACACAATAAAAGAACCTAGGATCAGATTTCTTGGAATGAAAAAAATTTGAAGGTCACGTCTACAAAATCCAATCTAGCACATTCAGATCAGACTGTAGTCGACACAAGATTCTAATTCTAGGATTGTGAGAGTGCATTCACGCTTTGGTGATTTAAAACTGACTAGGAAACAGGAGATTACTAATAAATTAAATCACTTACGTATGGGCGTCAAGTCGTTTAAGCTGTAACAAGCTTATTCTGTCAAAAACATACTTTACAACGCGGATATCAGCATAATGCTGTTGGATTTTCCCTTTGAGCAGTAAACATAAGCTGGCTGCTGGGTTTCGAATCATCTCATTTATGGGTATAAGGGCTTTCACGATTGACAAACTTAAAAAAACCAAATTAAGCCTTTCAAACACTTAGATCTGACATTGAGCTAATCAAAGAGAAGCAATATACGAGCTAGCCACGGCCGTTATTTGTGATAAAAACAAAAGCTTTGTGAAGATAAAAGAAACAGAACGTAAGGATCGCCACATCTAAAGAAAAGAACAAAGAACAAGTTATGTGCGGATTTCGAGCTCAA